>VOMN01124130.1:0-10571 GCA_014899125.1 Orchestia grillus
GATCTCAGCGAAGGCGCCGGCACATGCAAGACCGAGGGCTGTTCTCGGTGGCACCTGCGGCGGGAGCACCTCTCTGGAATAGGGTTTACGGTGAAGTCAGAGCCCTGAATATCGCAAGCAGAGGCGTCCTGTGGTGGGCTGCAGCTGGAACACTGCTGGCCGTCAGATCTCCTCTGGGGCCCAGTTCAGTGATTGTCCCTAAAAAAGGCTCAAAATTAAAGGAAGCTGGATATTGAGTTTAGATGGCATTAAGGCTGACATCTAAAGAGAATAAATACAGTGCCGAACAGCGTTTCCAAGCACGACTGGAGATCGCAATTTTTTCAGAAATTGAATCTCAATTTTTTTCAGGAATTGACAATTTTTCAACTAAGAAATTTCCCGAGAGCTTTAATTGTTTTAAATAATAGTTTTAAATTTTCAGGCATAGATACAGCCGTGAAAGAAGTTTCGTTTAGTAAAGGGCTGCTACACGGTCAGTCAGTGTCTCGAGACAGTGCGGAAAATGTCCAAATATGAGCATCGATTGGTACCTTTGCTTTTTATTCTAGAGTCAAACCGTTAAAACTTCCGACCTAACTCCATTATGGAGAGCAAAGTTAGCATTCAATGTCCATACTTGGGTATCTTCCGCCACTGTCTCGAGACATTGACTGATCGCATGACAGCCCTCAGAGAGCTGCTACTGACCTGTGCTGCTTTTCAGTAATTTTCCAACATAGAGGAGGAGCCCACGGGTGTAGCTTGGTTAGGTACGGGAGCAGTTTTTACCTGTTCGGCGCAGTTTAGTTGGATGCAGCATCGTATTCCAGTCTTGGTGCAGTTCTGCGGGACGCACGAGTAGCTCCCAGCTGCAGGGTGCACACTGAACTACTGCAGTTGGCAGCTGTCGACTGCATTCGAACTGGAGTAACTTGCATCCAGTCGGGTGCGGATCGACGAAGCTTATTCCAATACTTTCAAGCCTGCCGATACTTAAATACTTATGAAGAATACGTCAGTTACTCATAGCTGGTCTTACAAGAGTTTTTTGTACTTTTTATCTCAGGAAATAACCGAAGTCGAAGGGCCGCACGAACAACTAATCTTCGTTCAAATTCATACAACTCCCTTAATTTCGTACCACGGGCACCGTATTGCGTACTCCGGGCATTGTACTGTGTACTATGGGCATTGTACTGTGTACTACGGGCATTGTATTGTGTACTACGGGCATCGTATTGGCTACTGATAAGAATACTCTAAAAGATCTCCTTTCAGGGTTATGGTTTGAGAGGAAATGCCGTTCTAATCGATGGAAATGCATGACGGCAGTTCAATCTCCATTTTTCATTTTTTCGGTCAAGGTTCTATGCATCAAGAAAATTCTCTCCTTTTACACCGACGTATTCGATTTCGATAAATAAGGTAACATTTTCTCTGCGAGGCGAAATTTATTTTTCAAATGATTAGATATTATTTCACAATCCCTTTTCAGGAGGTGGAAGAACAGCAGGTCATCTACTCGCTAGGACCAAATTCAGACTCTAAATTCTCAGTCGGATTTTTTTAAGGTGCATAAAATTTCCGTTATTCTCTCACCCTACGATGGGGTACCTCCACTGTCGGACAGACGTAGCCTGGATACGGCACCAACGACATGCGCGTCAGCATCTCTGGCAGCGAGGGGTTGCTGACGTCACAAGTCAATTCTCACTGCAGCCTGTGACGAGCGAAAGTCATTTTACTGCACTCTGGATTTCAAATTATTTCCCTGCTGGAAGATACGCTCGTCTTTTCAGCGTGACCTTCTATCGGAGGGAGGTGGGAGTGCATTGTAGGTAGCGCACCATAACGCTCGTTGGATGTACTATACAAAGGACAATAAAAAATTACGTTCGTAGCTGTTTAGAAAAGGCTTTGATAAAGAAACAATTTACCTTACAATGAGATACATACATTTGTCTTCTATGGTCGTTAAGTGGCGAGAGTTGAATACGAATTTAAATGGATGCACGGATTTTTTTTAATCAACGAGCTGAAGCAAAATAGAATACTGCAATTTTTGAGTAAAGCGAAGCTGTTAATAAAAAAGAAATCATTGGAAATCTTGCGAGTGCAATGAGGAGCAATTAGGCTGAGGCTTTTGGAAATGTGTAAATACTTGGAAATATTTCTTATTTCTTGGTCTTAGCAATAACAGGGAGGACTCGGGTATAAATAATGTTTGCGAACGATTAAAGAAATACATTAAAGTAAACCCGGTCTTCTGCGTCGCTGCCTGAACGGAAATTCCACTCGGTGTATTCAGAGCACTGTCACGCTCTATGAATTATGCAGCAATAATATTCTATTATTATTATTCAGAGCACTGTCTCGCTCTATGAATTATGCAGCAATAATATTCTATTATTATTATTCAGAGTACTGTCTGAATAAATGTACAAATTCACAAATGTACTGGCAGTCATGTTGGCCGCCAAATTTGTTGAAATTTTAAAATGAAATGCAATGTAAGTGAGCAATTCAGAGCTAAAAATATCCTCAAATTTTGTTCAATCATTCAGAAATTTTATTCTGATATTAATTTAAATTTAATATGAATTTATACACTAATAGGCTTGTAACTGAGTACGTATAGAGGCATGTGTGTCACACCCTTCATTAATAAATACAAAGATCACTGCGGTATCTATGCTACAGCTTGCTCATAAACTTCCACTCTTAATTAATGTTTCTAACCTCGAATTATTCATGGGTCCGCCAGCTGGTATAAAGAAACATATATGTTTTGGTTTCAATTTACTTTATTATGGCCATCGAATGAAAATCTAAGGTAATTTAGAATGGCTGCTGGTCGAGGACACTCCACAGCTCACCGTTGTGGTGCCGCTGGAGCTCTGTGGTGCCGTCACAGGCAGAACAAGAGCTGGCCTTCTCGTCTCCATGCAGGTTTTCTTGCGCTGCTTGTGCCGTTCATCAATCAATAATTTCTTTGTCTCACATATGTGCTAAATTCATCTCTGCTTTGCACAGTCGCAGGCAAGGGAGACTTCAAGCCAACTCTCTCCATGGATCAGGCGGAAGCGTGGCAGTAACCATCTGTGCACGTGCACCTATACTTGAATTGTCCCTGCTACGTCTTATGTATTTTACACTGTTCTGTTCTAATACTAATCCTAATGGAGAATAGATCAATTAGCATTTTTCAAGAAAATAATTTATGTTGTATTTCCTGATATGAGCACCCTGCCAAATATGATTCTACACACAACGTAATTATAAGTAGAATGCCTGCAATATGTGATCAGAACACAGAAAAAATTCACATTGTCTTCATGTAAAAGTTCCTTTACGGCATTATCCCACCGCCATAAGCCAGAATGAACCCCGTTAGCGCGAGACAGTTCGAGTTGGCTCCCAAGCAGAACATCTGCCAGTGCATTCATCTCCAATTATTCCTTCGTATTTTTGCAGAAAAGAAATCGAAAGTACAGGATGGAAGTCCTCCATAGATATTGCGATCTTCATAGTCACATTTTGGCAAATAAAAATGAAATTATTTCAAAATCCCAACGAGAAAACAAAATGTTGTCACCTTATTAAGATTACCGACTGTTATATCGGCTAACTAAAGTCAAGTAAATTTTAAGCTTACTCTAAGTTCCTTATACCTTCAGCTTTTATATAGACAAGAAAATTCCAGTTAACTATAGTTTTTTGAAATAAAAGTCTTTGACATGTAGTTGTGTGGTTTATTACAAAATTTTCTTAAGGAACTGTCACAAGATCAGCCTTGGACCGTTTACATTCAAAAGCGACCTAAATTTTTGAGGTCACGGACAAGGAAAGCTCGAGCCGCTGGGTTTCGTTCGCAACTCTCAAAATGTTTGCCTTAGTTATCGTGTGTGGAGAGGAACATAGCATTAATCATCCGATGCCGTGCCTCGAGAGGCAAGCTTCATGGCATTCTCATGCCAAACTGCGAAATATTTTCGCCTATCTTGGCTTAGAGAGCTCCAGGGTTTTAGATAAGAAACTGCAGTTGCATTCGGTATAACTTATACCTCGCGATGTAATATCCACAGCTGTGGAGAAATAATCTATAGAAGAGTACGCTCGAGACATGAAATGAGCTTAGAAACGTGCTTATAACTATGCTATCAAAAAGGAACGAAATTATGTGGTTTTACCATCCAATCTCAACTAATTACAACATAATCTCAACTAATTACATGGGCTTCAAGAATCAATCCTGTGCCTCATATCAAAGGGGTGTCAAAGCGCGCTAGAATTTCCGGCAATATGAAAATGTAAGCCTTGTTCATAGAACAGATTTGCAGTAATGATTTATTTCATATTTGAAGATATTTTAAGAGAAGTTAGTGGTTTGAACGCGTGACTTCCGCAGTTCTTTGCCCTTACTTACTCTAGTCTTTCGTTAGTGTTCAAGATGTTCTCACGTCCAGTTCGCCTGTTTGACGTGGTGGTGGATGTGTTTGTAACTATTAGAATTGAACTGCACAATGCACTAGCGTAATTACTGATCTGTGTTTGTTTGGCACCGCTGAATAGGTTTTAATCGTTTTAAGAAAATTTCTCATGATGATTACAGTTGCTACTCGAAACGTCGACTTGAAACAATGTATTTAATTCAATTAGACTTTAGTGACTTTTTATTCCAGGATAACAGCAAACAAGCTGTGTACTGAATTGGAGAGTAAATTTCGTAGAATTGAAAGGCTTTCTATGAAGCATGTTAAAATAAATCCTGATTCACTCTTCTCGAATATGAAGAGGTCGTGGGGGTCCGGCAGAGACCCTCACAGCCACGGCGCCCCGACGGGAGTCTTCCTCTCGAAGTTGCGTAATTTCCACAGTTGACCTGGCCATTAGGTGCAGTGCTACGTGTCTTCAAATCATGTATATGAGGATTTTGATCTCAATGAATAACTTATCGCAGTAATGCAAATTGAATTTGTCGGTACACAAGAGTTTATCGGCACCGCTCCGCGCTGCAGAGAGGATGTCGACCGCAATGCAGAGCTACCAACATTAATGACACATTGTTGCGCCACAGCAGTTGTTTTGGGGCTACGGTCCATGAATATCGTCGGTCTCTTTATTGTTTTACTTCAATTAAAACCTTATTGTTCTACTGGATAACAAATTTAATGCGTTTGCCATCAACTTTCCTTATTAGTTTGTTAAAATATCGTATTCGGTTCAATATGCAAAAAATATTTCTTCGCCCAGGCCAGCACTTGCACGAGAGTTACTTACTTACGGAAAGACATTTCACGCTCAAAAACCCTGCTTTCTACTAACGCCTCATCAGGCCTGATCTGCTGCGTGCTGTGGTTTGTTCACCTGTGATGAAGGGGCGCATGGTCTTTTTTTCTTTTGTAAAGGGACGATGCATGCGCTCTATGAACAGCTCAACTACACGTCACACAGACTTTTATTTCAAGAAACCACAGTTAACTGAAATTTTCTTATTGATATAAAAAGCTGAAGATATAAGAAACTTATAGTCAGCTGAAACTTTAGTTGACCATAGTTATATTGAAAGCATAGGAAGAACAGTGTCTGAGCACATGTGTCCNGCGTTGAGAATGTGAACAGGATGTTCTTGAAGCGTCAGCATCGCAAGAAGTTCTGAAGAACTAACTTTTTTCTGAAAGTACATAAGTGGTGCTAAAAAGAGTAAAGACAATCCTGAATTTTCTTTGAGGGAGCACGCGATGTTCTTTTTCTCAGTTGAGGAGGTTTACAAAGCCCAAAATGGCAGGCTCCTGGCTTGAAATGAAGGTGGAGAAGGGGTGTGTGAGTGAGAGGCTTTCGATCGGAAAAAGTGTCTCGGTTAAAATTTGTCATCACTTTACATTCGTCAATAGGAAAATTTCATTGAGTGCTGCTGAAGAAGCGGAACTTAAAAACGAAGTTTTCCATAACTATACTGGTGTCACAAAGTAGTTGACTCCGCTAATTTCATGGTCAAATCTTTAATTTTAATTTTCAATAAGATGCAAGGCGCTCCCAAATCCATCGTACACCATTTGAAGTGGTGGCATCTGCAAAATTGAAAAGCATTCTGCTTTAATTAGTCATAATCGAAGTTTCAAATTCTCCCTCATCAATGCGACAGGTGTTGCAATATTGTCCATCTTACAGAGTGAGGCACATTTTCGTTCACATCTGAACGTCACTTCATGGAAGGATTACGGAGCTACTCAACACGTGGTCTTGCGATGCAGCAACTCTGCAAAGTATGGGGTGGTTAAATTTGAAGGGCCGATGTTGGTTTTGAATAAAACCCAAATTAGGTTCATAATAAGCCTGAATAACTTAAACGCGTTGCTCGATTGTGTATCTTACCATGGTTCAAATTGAATTAGTCTGAAATAGAGAACTATCAAATTAAATGCAGAAAAAAACTTGACGTTTAGGTGTGATTCACATTCAAAATCGGCCCTTACAATTTAACCACCCTTTATTTCTCTCTCTTCACTTTATTCAATTTATTTTACTTTTACATCCCTCACCCCGCCAGTTGTTATAAGATATTGAAAACCCAACGGTAAAACGTGTTGGAATTACTAAAAGTTCTTTTTTTAATTTTCGACCTTTTTTATGAGCTCTCAAGTTTTTTGTTATCGAGGTCTGTTATCATCGAGCTTCCCAAAGACTCTCTAGAACTAAACTTATCTTTAGTATGATAAGATCCAGCTCTTAAATATCTGTTAAAGCCATTTACTTACGGTGGAACAATTCTGTACAAGCAGTTTTCAAAGAAATCAAGTGTTGTAACCTTTGAACAATAAAACAGTTACAATACTCATTCCTGTCAGCTTGCATTTTGAGGTTACCTAGGCTTCATATAACAAAGATATTTTTAGTTAAATTGAAATAATTAAAGTCAGCAATTTATTGACTCATTAAATTAATTATAAGAGCTTCGATGCAACCAGTCTCATAAGTGTTCAGATTCGCCAACACGCGAGACACATTTCCTTTAATGTAAGACAATAAGATTATATTTATTTTTTGCATTTATTGGAATTCTCAACACAAGTTAGAGACGGTCTCATTTTTTGCACTTTTGTCACGAGTTGCCGTGTGGTGAGAAGAGACTGAGGTAAAATATCTAGCTTAAAAGTAGTTCGCAAAATTTGCATACCTAACAAGAACTTCTTAAAATGTGCCCAGCTTATTCACAAATATCTGCAGTGTCACTCAAGTGAGCAAATAATAAAGACTTTGAACGCTACGTCTATGTAGACTTAAAATTAGTGACGCGATTGTTTGCTGTTGCTATACACATTTGTTATAAACAGTTGTTATACACAGTTGTTATACACAGTTGTTATACACAGTTGTAATACACAGTTGTTATACACAGTTTTTATATACAGTTGTTATACACAGTTATTATACACAGTTGTTATACGCAGTTGTTATACACAATTGTTATACACTGTTGTTTTACACAGTTGTTATGCACAGTTGTTGTAAACAGTTGTTATATACAGTTGTTATACACAGTTGTTATACACAGTTGTTATACACAGTTGTTATATACAGTTATACACCGTTGTTATACACAGTTGTTTGACACAGGTGTTATACACAGTTGTAACAAAGTTGTGATACGCATTTGTCATACACAGTTGTTTTACACAGTTGTAACACAGTTGTTATAACAGTGCACACATACAAGTTTTTCCGTCGAGAGCCGGCCTCATTATAACTTAAAACCAACCTACCTTGCTAAATAGAGCTTTCACCTCTTCAAGAGATATGTACACCAAAAGGCCCGAGGTAGCTCATGAATTTACAAAACCGATCTGATGTTCACAAAAGTGTGTTGTAAGATGATGTAAATTCGAGAGTCTAAATAGCATTGAATAATAATATCATAACTCAGGGGCAACCTTCCATGCAAAACGTTGAATTTTCGCGCCATAAAAAATATTTAAAACACAATCAAGAGCAGCGGGGAGGCGAGCTGCGCTCTTCACCGAGTCCTTATCACCTTTTAAAGAATATAATTCTGTTTAAAACTCGGAGATTCTACCACGTTTTAGGTGACAGTGGCAGCACGGCTCAGTTACTTTACGGGACCGTAGGAATACTCAGGAATACTCCGTAGGAATACTTCGGAATACTCCGGAATACTCCTTAGGAATACTTCAAATCCCTGGGCCCATATTCCTAAATTAATAGTAAGACTGTGAGATAAGGCAGTCCGTTTCAGTGATACTAAAAATAACATTATTTCGTACCAGAATTACCATAAATAAGAGGACGTCTTAAGAATTTAACATCATTTGTCCCTCCATTTTTGGCGGGGTGCGTCAAGTACTGAAGAAATAATACAAATTATAATGATCGAACTCGAAATTTAGCAGAAAATAACCTCAATTATTTTATGGTTCACAAACAGACGAAGAAAAAGTTTCGATATCAACATATTCAAGCGGCACATATAAAATTTACCTACATTTGAAAGCGATGTTTAAAAAACAATATCGTAAGTACCTGAATCACTGAAACCAGGTTTAGTTTTTAGCTAATTTAAAATTAAAAGTGAAGAAAACACTGTGTAGCCGATGTATTTACACTGCTACAAATTTTTGGATATCAATAGGCTATTTTCCACAGCATTTCTATAAAATGCTGAGAGAAAAGGAAAAATCACCCACTGATCGTTAACTCTCCCAATCTTAAGTGCATAACAAATATACCTGAGTATACAAAAACATGGTTTTTGAAAAAAAAAATTAATTATATACTTCTTACAGCAGACACATTCGTGAACAGTATGAAATATAATGATGACTCGGTCAGGACATCAGCTTCTGGTCTATATTTTGAAGATTGCCGCTATCAAACTTTTTATGAGGAAATATTTAAATGGTTCTCTAGGGACGATAGTGTTAGTTGAATCCCGACGCCCACAGACATGCTGTTAGAAATCTTTAAACACTAGTTTGTAAAACTCACAGGCTTGAGATTTTGTAGCAGTTATCCGTGAGTTCACCCTCTGCATTGTTAGTTCTACTCAAAAAGTTATTGGTAATCAAACAATAACAAATATCTTTGGACAGGATAAATATTTTCGAGCGTAGGGGGAATCGAATACACAGAGTTAGGATCCCCCTACGGAAGAATTACTAGACGCATCCCCACCTGCTGATGAAATTCACCCATGTAGGTGGTGTGCAGCAACACACGTGTCACGCTCAACACTGGATTAGATCTAAGACGGAAAGTGAGTACAGGACGCTGTTTCGACGTGTGTTGATGTTGCTCGAGACAGTTCAGTTACCTGGCATTAGCGGCGCTTGCATTTTGAGTAGCTCGGTTGGGAATAAAGTGCGAAAGACTAGCTGTTACTCTTATTTGAACATAGTTACTTAGCAAGGGCGGCGCAGAGTTAGTGTGTAGTTGTCTCACGAGATTAATTTGCTTCAGCAAAGTTCAAGTACCCCATACTATCACTAAGCGGATCCTCTTTTCAAACTATTCATTTTGTTGAGCCAAACGTCTACCTCATAACGAAGGGATTTCCTGTCCGATCAGATGGAAGATGTTCGAGCAAAAATTCTTTGCTTAGTCTCAATTTTGGCATTGCTGAAATTCTTGCCCCAGACTCTCTGTCCACGGACTCACGACTTGAAATAAGTAGAAACTATTTTAGCCTCAGATAATTTTTTGCTTGTAAGAATTTGGGATATGAGCTAGCTAAATTTTGGGATATGAGCTGGCTGGATTTGGGGTATGAGCTGGCTGGATTTGGGGTATGAGCAGGCTGAATTTGGGTTATAGGCTGGCTGAATTTGGGATATGGCCTGGCTGAATTTGGGATATGGCCTGGCTGAATTTGGGATATGGGCTGGCTGAATGTATCTTTCACCCCCGAAAATTAGCATCAGAGTTACACCAGATGCAACACAGACACAGGAGATATTGCTCCCCGAGGCGGAGGGCCTGGCTAGCCTCACCGCTCACTTCTCTAAATAATTTTGTACTCTAATAAAATGCATCATCGCTTATCCAGACCACGTTATAATAAAGACAGAAAACCCGCACCTCTTTCAAACCCAGACGAAGATAAAATTTCAAGCCTTGTTGAGCCTCCAGGAGCTGGGGAAATTAAGATAAATTATCTTCGAGAAATTGAATTCCTTCACTTTAGTGTGTCCTTCCGAACCCTTGTCGGGACCCCCCGATCAACTAAACTAAGTAGCATCTAACCAGCCAAATTTCCTAAAAGGACACACGTCACAGAATGTGGGTTGGGGGGCCAGCTTTCCCCTTGGTTGGACATAGAGCGCAGAGTGTGGGCTGGGGGCCAGCGTAAGGCAGGGCTAGAGCTCGAACAGCTCAGGTGTATCGATTGCGTCGAACCGCCACCTGCCCTTATTGATCTCGGAGGTACGGGATACCTGCGTCCGATGGCCTCCCTTCGCAGCCCATTATTGCTGGTTGGAGTACCTGTATCCCATTGTACCTGTATCCCGTAGTACCTGTATCCCGTAGTACCTGTATCCCGTAGTACCTGTATCCCGTAGTACCTGTATCCCGTA
>VOMN01124130.1:10657-39429 GCA_014899125.1 Orchestia grillus
GCAGTACCAGTATCCCCTGCAGTACCAGTGTCCCCTGCAGTACCAGTATCCCCTGCAGTACCAGTGCCCCCAGGACGCCCAATGAAGGAAATGGCGATGGCAGCGAGCAGCCCTCGGAGCGTGTTGGTTCACCCACAGGTGCACCCACCAAATCCACCTTCAACTTGTATCCAGTTTACGCTCCTGGGAATGAGAACTAATACTTCCATTCTTTGGTCTTGGAATATAATAAATACGTGTGACCTCGAAGCACAGAAGGAGATTCACCCTCTCAAAAAACAGCCACAGGTCGGCCGTCAAAACACAGCAGGCAATTATGTTTAGCACGCATGAATGAAGAGAGGAGCGGACGTCCAGTCGGGCATTTTCACGAACTGCTTCAACAGCGCTGCCAACCACACCTTGATGACCATTTTCACGAACTGCATCAACAGCGCTGCCAACCACACCTTGATGACCATTTTCACGTACTGCATCAACAGCGCTGCCAACCACACCTTGATGACCATTTTCACGTACTGCATCAACAGCGCTGCCAACCACACCTTGATGACCATTTTCACGTACTGCATCAACAGCGCTGCCAACCACACCTTGATGACCATTTTCACGTACTGCATCAACAGCGCTGCCAACCACACCTTGATGACCATTTTCACGTACTGCATCAACAGCGCTGCCAACCACACCTTGATGACCATTTTCACGTACTGCATCAACAGCGCTGCCAACCGTACCTTGATGACCATTTTCACGCACTGCATCAACAGTGCTGCCAACCGTACCTTGATGACCATTTCTCGTCAGTGCGTCCATCAGACGCGACAAGCATGGCGTGATAGTAGCTCGTATTCATGGCTTCACACTTTTATTGCCTCACAGGCGCCACTTAAGTAGCTTACGAGCTGCTACAATGCGTCAAAATACAGACTGCACTCAGCAAAAAGTGGCCGCAGGATCAAGCAGGCAAGCGACTGGCTAGGGTCCGGTTTTTTGCACCAGGATTCCTCTCTTGTTTTCCCTCAAAAATCAACAATTAAGGTCATTTGTTGCTAATTACGTGTACAACCTAGCCTGAAGCCGTGATGGTAAGTGTCAGTGCAATTCAGCGATATTTCCTTATTTTAGGGGTAAAATTATGAGTCCACGAACGTAAAACTTTCAAAACATACAGGGTGTTTCACTTTTTTGTGATACACCCTGTATTTCGAACAGTCAACGAATGGCACTGCTGTATGGCTCCAAGATTGAAGTAGGTAGGGGCTAAAATATCATGTTCTTTGTTATAAATGAAGATATTTTTTATTTTCACCTCAAGTTGCGTGATCGACTAGTGGATATTCTAATACATAGCTGTAGCGGGGTCGATGTGGGGGTACGACGGGACCCTCCGGGGGAACTGAAGGTTCAGGGAGTCCCCCCCCCCTCTTGAGCGAGTCTGTAGCTGTGTGACTCCATTTAAGGACCCGCTGCCTTTAAGTACCTATCGCACTCAGTGAAACTATTATTTCCTCCGTAACAACTTTCAAAGTTCTTGTAATACACAAAGGAACGCAAACAGGACATGGATCGAGTGATGGAGCAGGCATTCAGTCCGTGGTACAACATATAAACCAGCCCTTGAGTTAAAGCGTAACTGGACTTACGCTTCCAGGTATGATGTGACGTCACTGAGCGGCTGGGTCACTTGGTAGTGAGTACAATAACGCGAGTGTTTGGATGAGTGATGCACAACAAGAAGCGTTCAAGTTTAGACATTGAAGAGGAAAACTCCGAAAAAAGCAATAAGTACAGGTACTGTGCTAATTAATGAGAATAAGTGGTCATGAATATATCAAATGTAAAATGCAGAATATATCGAGTGTACAAAAATTGTAGACTCGAGTTAAAAATTGAATCAAATTCTAAAAAATAATTTGCATGCAGTAAGGAAGAGAGGGCAGAGTGTTTCTGAAACCAAAGGCACTGGGTTTAATTCCATAAGTAACATAAATGCGACAGGAAAGGAGTCCATGAAGATAAAAAGAGAAAGAATTCATTACTAAATTTTTTCTCCAACTCAACAGAGGAAATCTGCGGTGTCCAACGTGGGCCTCGAGGTGCTCTGCGTGGTGCAGAAGGCGCACCAGGGCTGTCTGTAGTCAGTATTTGGTAGTCAGTATTTGATAGTCAGTATTTGGTAGTCAGTATTTATATACGCTCACCTCTGCCTGCAAAACTTAAATTTGCATTTGCTAGTTCAAACCAAACATTAAATTCTTATGTGATTAGATATGATAATTAGAGCCAACTGTTAAACTAAGGTCCTGCACATTCTGCAAACAATGTTTACTAAATGACATTGGGACAAATATTCGGCTAACTCTGAACTTCCCCTCTACTCATCATTCCCGTCTACTCACCATTCTACTCACCATTCCCGTCTACTCACCATTCTACTCACCATTCCCGTCTACTCATCATTCCCACCTAACGTGTAACAACCATGGACTTTTTCTGGCTCCTTTGATATCAAGATTTTCAATTAATTTCATCCCCTTTTAAAAATACCATAAAAAATTAGAATACGTTAATTTTTGCTCTCCTTGACGATAGTCAGGAATCATATTTTATCACGTAAACTAATTTTTAGTAGAACTCGTTACATTCTTAAGCCAATGCATTATTCTGAAAATTTTCTGCTGATCTGATTTTGTTTTTCAAATTCTCGTCTTGCATGAAAATGATTAGGCGCAGATTATTTATACCACAGTTTTTCGAATCAGTTCATGTTTAGCATTCATCTTTTATGTTGTAAGAACATCTGCAGCATTTGCGGAGTATATAAGTAATGGGAGGTCAATTAGCTGCACCACTTGTCTCCTAACATCAATGACATCAAAGGATAATAGACCACCTATTTGTAACCCCTTATTAAAGTCAAGTTTGAGCCTGTAGTGATTCTGCCTTATTTCGTAACGAATATTCAAAGCCAAAGAAAATAGTACATTCAGTTTAGTCCCAGTGAATCGTAACCTTAGGAAACCCCTTATTTAACTGCTAAGAGATGAGTTTTAAATTTATACACTATGTTATTACTGAAGAGTGTGCACGGTTACAAACAAGCAAGCAAGCACGCAAGATGATCTGAGTTTTAGTATTAAATGGATAAATTTCTAGATAGATAAATAGATAGACAAAGAGGGTAAAGAATTAATATAGAGGTATGTATTATATATATATATATATCATATATATGTATATATATGAAAGCCCCGGAAGTTCGTTGGAAGTTCCTGAACTGAATATCGTTAAAGGAACACAGAGGCGACTGATGCTGCCATGAGCTCCCGCAATTACCTCCAGTGAGTGCTGAGTAATCTTTGTTGGGGCTTCCCTCAACGTCCTCCGTTTGACCTCTGTATCGTGTTTGCACTCTGATCCTGAATTTTGTCGCAGACTTTGTAAAATTACTGTTCTTGACGAGGTAGTGGAGGATACAGTACTGTAGTAAGAGAGTTAAAGTCTCTAACAGATATACGTATAGCGGCAGGGCCAAGAAGTAAATGACCCTTTCAATTTACTGAAAAAACTAAGATAGCTAGGCTGTTGAAACTTGTTTTCTTTGAAAGAAAAATATTTGTATGGTCTATCACTAGTGTGTTTTGAGAGTAATGTGCTTCAAATGATGGCCACGGCGTTTCGACAACTCGACCGGGGCTCTTTTCTTCACCGAGTTAAATCTTCAAGATCGTGGTTTATCATTAGCTTTACAAGTGCCCGTAAATTTCCGATGTAGAAGTTTAATTGTGTTTTTAGATGGAACTGGTTATTTTTATGAAATTGATTCAGCAATGACGTTGCACTTCTGTTATTGACATTCTCCTCGTACTCGTACACACTTGCACAATTCTTTTTATTATTTCTTGTTTCGTAGTAGCGAAACGCGATGAGAGAATGAAGGATTGAATCTGCAACAGAAAGTAGCTATCTAGTTGATGGGTAAATAGGATATTAAGTTATATATTATTAATGATATATAAATCTATATTGAATGATGGGAGAGAGCATTTTGCAATTGCGCTGACGTCCCCGAATGTATTCCACGTCTTTCACTCTTCATGTCTGTCGTTGAGCGTGTAAGCGACTGAATTCTTCCCACGAGTTTTTTCAATAGCTCGAAAAGCAGAGCAGTATTTCTGGGTATCAAATTCAGTAGTGGTTAATTTAAGAGTTTAAAGGAGCTTTTGCTCTAATTCTGTACCTGTACCGAAGAGGCAATTCACAGATTGCAACAAGAGCCTAATGGACACATGCGGGATCGGGCGAACAAATGCTACCTCAATATGATCGTTAAATAGTTATGGAATATAGTACAATTAACTATCGCTTTAACTATCGTGAAACTATTCAAAAAATAAATACGCTAATGTTATTTGTTACATATATTGGGAGCAATTATGCCATAATTAATAAACACTGAATGAGCGCTTAAACCGTGGTAAGTTTTTTTGCAACTCCCTACATATGATGCCGTTCTCTACCATGGCCTTCTGGTCTTTTCTACGTCCCTCTGAGAATGTAATAAGTCACGTTGAGGTGCGTCAGCTGCCATTGTTGAACCGCAAGAGAATGCCAACTACGGTGGAGCTCGCAAAAATCCCAAGCATAGCCAATCTTTGATAGTTACTATGTTTTTTATGTATGGCCTGAATAATGACGCACTTTTTGCGTGTTGAATCTTTCATAGAATTGTGTTGATGACCTCGGGCGTTTTTGGAAAGTACTCTCATCTTTAGTAAGAAACGAATCAAACGAAACGTTTACGTGTAGATATACGTAGATGAACACAAACATTGCACACTTGCAATAGCGTGACATGGATCAATCTACACGTTTTCGTGGTCTAAGTTCTGATCGACTGGTAAAATTACAATTAACAATTTGCACACGGTCACCTTGTATGCACATATACTGCACCGCGTCAGTCAAAAACTTTAAAATTTTATAAGAATACCATAACAGCTTAACGAAGCTCAGAACCTCATATTCACATCAATTTATTCATTACAAAAAATTCAAATGCAACCGGTCAACATTATGGGCAGAACAACAACTCAAGCAACACAAAGTTTGCTTCCCCCCCCATCCTCCCCGTATCAGGTTGAGTGCGACTTCGGTTTGAGTTCTTGACAATCGTGCGAAAAAAAACAATGGTTACCTTGTTCGTGGAAAAATCTGCATGATTATTTTTCGTTCAAGTTTATATTTTTACTTCGAATCATATGCAGCGTTTGCATTCAAGTAGCTTAGAATAAGGGAGCTATTAATTTTCTGAAATTGCCAGATCGCGTTTTCTCTTTACGCTCCCTTCATTCAAGAAGAAAGAGACAAACAAATCGTACGGCCAGGAGCCCAAATTATGTGCAACATTTAATCTTCGCTCGATCGTCAAACACTGACATGGCAGAGCCAGCAAGACAAGGTCAGTGAGGACGTAGCGCTAGCGTGTGGCATACTTCATGCGAAGGGGAATGTCTTGTGACCTTCCAGGACAGAAGGTAAGACAAAGCATGGACTCACAATGTGATAATAATCAGAACTTTCATTTATTTGAGCAGAAAGACATAACTTTCCTCACGGAAGAGACACGAAGAAAATGAAGAGATATCTGCATGTGGAATATTTACCCCTAATCTATGAGATGGTTAAATGGTTAAAAACGAAGCAAATGTCGGCCCGTGATGCCAATAAGCCCAGGCCAAAGCACGGCATCATAATTAGCGCACGGCACGACGCGCTGACGAGGGAAGACTCCAGAAGCGGCAGTGACAGCTCCCCTGGGGATGAACTTGCTGTTCTCCGGCTGGGGAAACACCCGGACTGCTTTCCTGCACGTGTCGAAGAAGAAGATAGCTCTAAACCTGGATTGTTAGTTACTTGTAGGCCAAAACTTACCGCATATTGTATTCAATTGTAACATCTTAGTCTAGCCCTTTGTTTTACCAATCCAAAACACGAAAAGCTACGTAGTATGTATAACGTAGAACGCAGGGAACACCTGATTTAAGCCAAGGGAAAACTTAGTGTTACGAAGCTGAGGTAAAAGGTCTGTACAACATCGAATGAAAATTGCGCGCCTGGATTTAGAAAAGTAATGGAGTTGCGGGAATTATTCGCTGAGGCTACGTTGGTTAAGTCCTTATTTGGATTTGATTTCGTAAAAGTTGATTCAAGGATTGATAACGAATGAACCAGTCAGTATATCACGTGTTTGTTAAGTTTACTACTTCACTTAGACGTCAATACAGTGTTTCCCCTTTGAGTCTTATATTTATTCATAATTTTCTAAATTCATACAATACTCGATACCTATGCTTAGCAAAAGAACAAAATGTAAACAAATATTGTTGACGATGGTGCCAGAGGAGCAACCTGTTACTCGCTTAATGTTCCAAGAGAGTTTTCACAGTTTTTTAGCTTCGAAAATGTAATATTAATGCATTATCATAAAATTGAAAATCAAGCTCGTCGAAAGTAAAGTACGGATGTAGTTCTGAATGTTTTAATGAGTTGCATAAGTAGATTTCATCTCAGACTAATGGATACGACAGACACGAGTCGAAGTGCTGCTGCAAGTTCGTTCGCGTTTTCAGCAAGTTGTTCTCGAAAAGAACAGCTGTCTTTGCCCGCAGACTGACGACTAGCGCTCGCCTGAAAGAAACATTGTTCAGTCGATGAAGGGACGAGGCTTCAGAGCTGTAATTTGGACAAGTCTGGGATGGCAGGGCAGCGGGGATTTGAGGCCTCTGCAAACCATGACGAAGTTAAGTGAATTTTAGTCCTATAAGTGCGCTGAGTGAAGGAGTGAACCAAGCAGCTCTCACGCACTGTAGTGCGTGAGTAAGGGTAGACTGTAGAAAGACATACTAATGAGATATTAATTACTATGAATTTCTTATGATATTGTCGGGTGATGATTACTGTGTAATGCTAGTGTTGGTGAATTACACGCCCATCGTTAACCACTGAATTATCAAGCGTGAATCGAGTCCAACTACCAACACGTGAGGGTTACGAGATGCAAGTCAGCATTCGGTATGCCGTTCTACTTCTTGGTAGAACCGTCCTTTAGTACGATATTGTAGGATTCTATGATATTATAAATTATGATATGCTAACACTTTTAGTTAGCTTAATGATTTTTCAAATAAATAATAATAACATGCTAAATTTTAAATAACTGTATGGTATTTATAGTATTATACATTTAATTAGGTTTCATTATAATACCTTAAACAACGAATACAGTAAATCAGAAAACAACTGTCAACAAAGGTAAACAGAGCCCGGCTAAAGTTCCAAGTCGCTTTTCAAATGAAGATCACTATTAGTTTAAATCGTTTTTTATCTTAATACCATGGATAAAGCAATAGCTATATGCTTCTTCTACTTTATTTCTCAAACAGGCTATAACCTATAATATTACCATGATTTACGGAATGAGCGAGGGTTTCACCATTTCTGGACTTCATCGCGCGGGAGTATCGAAGTCCCATGTTATCAAGCAGTTAAATGTGATGAAATCCTTTTTTACGACATTATGAACAGATTTAATGAAGTTAGTACTGACAAAAACTCTCCCAAAAATGCCCGCTCGCGCTCAGCTCGCGTCTAAAGTCATCTCGGCCGTAACGCTAGAGGGGCTGCACAAATCCAGAGCTATCCATGAGGAAAGGAGCCAGAGAAATAGATATTAATAAAAGATCAATAAGGGCCGTAGTCAAAGCTGACAAACTTTCGCTCCTTTAGCTGAAAAAGCGCCCTCAATTCACTGACCTCTAGAAACAGAAACGAACTGACAAAGCTCTGCATCTTCTGAACTTCCTGAAGGAGAGCAGGATAGAGGAATGATAGTCTATTCTGAAGAAAAGATGTTCACAGTGGAGGCAAAGTTCAATCCAAAAGCAGAGCGCTGGGAATTCAAGAAGACATCATAGATGGTATAAGAAATGTTTATCGTCACCAAAAGCCGGTCTTTGTCGTGGTTTGGGCGGTTGTCTTCAAAACGTAGTTGTCACCCCTCGTTTTTGTTACTGACAGCACTAGAGTGAAATCGAATTCATACAATGATGAATTTCTTTTTCGTAAGATAGAGACACACTTCGTGTGAGATGATTTTGCAGGGTTTCCAGGAAATAACTGACCCTTGCTTCGATGAGTAAATCGGATACCAAAGTATAAGGCGCCGAAGTAGCTGACCCTTTTAACTTGGACATATTTTAATAGGACACCTTAAAATTTGGTATCTTATTTACTCATGAGCGCAAGGGTCAGCTACTTCTGGGACACGAGACTGTTACCCTGTCCTGTATGTTTGATTGGAATGGAGCCCTCGCACAAGTCAAAAAAATAAAACTCAGGAGTGACGTAAAGCCAATATTCCCAAATTGTCGAGTGAGAAAATGTAGCCTCCATCTTGAAAATGTGGTCTCCTTCTTCCTCGATTTTAATCCCCCGAATTTCAGTGCTTGATCCATGTTTTAGGTTGTTGCCTGTGTATCGCACCATGCCACTGTTGACAATTTGAAATTGTCCCCTAAAAAGATATGGGACAAAACTGTACAAAAGCTGCGTACAGCAATAAAAAGTTTCAGAGAGAGACATCTGAGAGTACTTCGGGAAAAAGGATGGCATTTTGACAGCAAACCAAGGCATTATTTCGTGTTGTTATTGGTTATATGTAATGCTCATCAATATTTTATTATGTATGTTGTTTCATTGTTGAAATATTAACACTTTACTTACTCCTGGAGCTTATACCGTACCCAGTCTCTCGGAGGTTTCAAAACTGCCGGAAGCTCGGACACAAAACTAGAAAAACGAAGCATTTGCACGTTCTGGAAATTCCATCACGATAAAGAACAATTGTAGAATCATTTCTTCACAAATAAGGTTGTTCTGTAAGACCATTGTGATACGTCACGTATCAATCGAACACTTGTTGGACATTGGTAATACCTGCGCAAGGAGAGACCTTAATACTAGATGTAACGCAGATGGTTATCGGCCATCAGTTGTAACATTTCTCATGACAGTCTTTTTCGGGGTAGCCACTGGGCAGCGTTTCTATGATGAGCGATTCAGCTTTTTCCGTTGTTCAAGGTTAGGTTTAACATGCGCCTGCTGACCTTAGCAATTCCCATAAGAGGAAGAACTATGTATTTGGGCTCTAAGCTGCTCATTTGAGCAAATTGTGAGACTTATGCCCTCCAAAGACTTCATGACAAAAATGAAAATAGTTTGGACGTTGATTTTAACTGGAAAGTAAGTTCAGATAATAATTCAAACGTTTGACACACCAGTGAGCGAGGAATTAGAGTACCTGCCTAAGTGCAATATAACTCGAGATCACACTCGCATCATTGGTTCATTCAAAATAAATTAAATAATTAAAGTTTGTATATTTTTTCTTAGTTCTTTAATCTGTTTATGCGAAATATAACCTTGATAATAATATCGTTTATCTCAACTTAGAATGAGCACTAGACTTAATTTTACGGTTGCACTCGATAACGTTTTTGGCTGCACTCTGGATTACTGATTGCTGAAAATATCACAAAAAAATGATCTTATCATTGTGATATGACGTGCATCACACAACGCGTGTTTCGAATTAAAGCCTTTCAAAGTCAGTGTTTCTTGCATGAGTCAGAAACTACTGCGAATTGCATGTGCTTTAAAAGTTGTGCGACGATATGGGGGTAAATTTTCACGCATTCGCTGTAAACACAAGGCCATGTATGTGTGTAAATTCCCTCTCGTCCTCGAGCACTTGGCCTGCCGACCGTGGTGCAATTTCTTAGCAAAAGCGTCGTATCTGCAGGAAAATACTTCCAAGAATTAATGCGAAAAAATAACGACGAGGCTGCCTCGCTGAAACCGAGCTTTGCCGACCAAATTTCGGATTCGCTTGTACGACAATAAAATGATCACCCTACTGCCCCTCACAAAAACGTCGCCTTCCTGACAAGGGCAGGGAAGCTCGAATGGCTCTGAAGCTCGATGGTACATCAAAGGCCGCTCGTTGCTGGTGCTATGCGTTACACTCACACATGCTGAGTTTATAAATCATAATTAACCCTTTACCGCGCACTGTACCGGGCCTGATCCGGTATGCTGAAATACTCTGGTTTTTTAGCCCTGATTACATGCGAATTGTTTCAGGTAAACATGCAAAATAACCTGTGCTCAGAATGTTTTAGGCCAGAGTTTTGCATGCTGTTGTTTCAAATCAGCAGAAAATATAAGACTAAACAACTTCAATCTATTACACGGTAAAAAGTCATCTGAATAGGGAAATATCCACGGAAGGTGGATGACATTCACGTGGCCAGCCAACATCACCAAGTGAGGCGCAGGTTTTCTAAGAGCCACTCTTCTTCTGGGTGTCATCAGTAGCTATTTAAAAAGCGGTAGAGAATAGAGCAGTATGCCAGTCAGATTAGAGCAGTAAGCTAATCCTTAGTATTGCTTTTTCATTAATTTGAATTTACCCTGTCTTGTAAACTTGAACCCTGACAGGTCTGAGCAGCGTGGTGGGCGCCTTCTCGTAGCGCAGGACGTCCATCATCTCTGTGAGGACTTGTTGCATCGATGCTATCATGGCATGCACTCCATGCAACGATGAAAAATATATTATAAGTATTTCGATGCATCGTGTGTTATTTTTGAAAGGTGTAATTGTTATCCAGAAAAACAATGGTCTCGCTGATGTCTTTTGGGTAATTTATTAATTATCATGGAAACTTCACGACAGCTCTGTGCCGCTGCCTTGAAGTTCAAGAGGTTTTCCTTTGAAATCTTTAGCGATGAAAATCGTTAAACATATGATCGCATTATAATTTTCACCCATACTCTTGTCGTTAATTTCCTATGCTATTCTTCTTGCGTGATGAAACCGAAACGTGACCTGAGTGCGAAGACAAAAAGTAAGTCCGTAAGTCCTATTCGCATGCCCACACCGCAGTCCGGGCGCGTGGGACAAGCAGCGGAGACGCATGCCGTCATGGATTTCTTTCTCGTTCTCAAAGCACGCGAGAATTCCAACGAACAAAATTTAATCAAATATATGTATCAAACGCCCTTGATACTTCCACGCGAATAAATTATAAAAGGTCGATGGAAGATCCATTTGCGTTGTTGAATGTACGCGTGCATCTTTCCCACGCATAATTCATTACCTTCCTGATTTACGGAAAAGATGCGATTATTTTCGATGACTTCATATGAGTGTACTTCACAACTGCTTCAGTTTATATTGAATACTAATAGCATGGGCTTTTTGAGTATGGACCTCCTTGACAATATAGAGCTCCATGGGGGCCTGTTCACCTCGGCTGATGACACGAACACAATGCTAGGGCAATGTACGCACCTGAGGTCACCTGGGACCTTGAAAAAAACGCTCAGCAGGACGAGCCTCTCAGAGGTTCCCGGTTGGGTGGACCTTCAATCAGAAGCGATACGTGTGTTAAAGTATTATAGTATAAAAGGGGCTTGAATCATTACGGCTGTAGTGGGGTACGCACCGGTGATTATACAGGAGTGCCATACTACGTAGACCGAAGAGTATCTTGGCTAAATGAGAAGCGGCCTTTATGAGCTCTCAACAACGGCTGAATCTTTGTTGAATCTCATTCAAAATAACTCTTGGGCCTAAAGATTTACCTTAGCACTCAGCCAAGTGTTTTTTGTGTATGCATTTCTGTGAGTGTAAGATTTTCTAGAAGTACGTGTGGAGTAGGGACGTATTTTTTGGTTTAAGGCGATTTCCTTTTCTTCTATCAATTGAAATTTGATTTAGTACAAGGAAAAAAGTAACAAAGAGCAAGATATTCGGTCGTCATGTTGGCCATGCATGATTTTGTCTGCAGGTAAAATGTACCGTGGAGTCCGTGCTGGATTATGAATACGTCCGTGGGTTTTCAAGCAGCTCTCTGGTTTTCCACTCCTCCGACTTCTTCAAAACACCACACATGGACCAATACAGCTACTGCCCCTCTTCTTCAAAACACCAAACATGGACCGATGCAGCTACTGCCCCCCCCTCCTTCAAAACACCACACATGGACCGATGCAGCTACTGCCCCCTTCCTACGCTCTCTTCGTAGCTGCAAAACTCTAAACGAGCTTCTCGAAGTTTTGCAACAAATTTTGACGGGAATCATTTTCTATAATGATTTTAACTTAAGAACACAACGGGGAGTTGGAACGCTCTTCAGAAGCAGGGATACTGAGAGAAAACTTAGCTGTGATGCCCGACTGCCACGGGGCTGCGGTGCCAAGCCCGATTGCCACGGGGCTGCGATGCCAAGCCCGACTGCCACGAGGCTGCGGTGCCAAGCCCGACTGCCACGGGGCTGCGGTGCCAAGCCCGACTGCCACGGGGCTGCGGTGCCAAGCCCGACTGCCACGGGGCTTCACGCTGTGCAACTTCCCCTAGAACTCATCTAGGTGATTTGACCCCCATCACCCCAGTCCGGTGACTTGCTATTCTGTCGCACCCTGTAATCATGGACAACCTAAAAATTTACCTGTTGTGCCCGTTGCTGTATTAGTGTGAGCACATATGTGATTAGCTTCATCGCAGGAATGGTACTGGCACTCAGTGAAATCGAGTTACTTCCACAGGTATTGGTAACGACTTAAAAAGATACTTTTAACGTGTGCCCTGGACAATTTATACCTAGTTGAGTACAATCTGTAGAAGTTTGAAAATTGAGATCAGTTCGTGAGTGAACCATGGATAATAACGTCATAACGTCATTGACATTTCACACTTAGACTTGGCCCAACATAGGAGTTCGGGCATGATATGATGAGGTACAACGCGTTATGTGTCGAATTTTCAAGAGATTGCAACTGAAATATCATAAAATGAGATTTGTAAAGTAGTCCTGATGAGTAAAAAATGAGATTTACGTAAGCATCCGAGTCAATTTACTTATATGCCAAACCAACTTGAGTAAGTAACTTGGGTGAGTAACAAGCCATCTTCAGGTCGCTCAGTGGGAAAAATTCTCCGGTGGTGGACCATCCTGTAAAATGTCCTGATTGTGGAAAGTCCAAAACATTATTATGGTGTTAGCCCGTTTGAAGGAAGAGTGTGAGAAAGAGAACATAGGTTACACTGACCTCATGTTGTATGACTTGATTAGGTTTAATGTTAGAGATCCAGTATGCGCTGCTTTCAATACAGTGCAATACAACTGAAGTTATAAACTCTAATGTTGCCCAAAAATATTACAGGACCCCAATTTTCCTTCAGGAGAACGGACGGTTAAACACAGATGCACGAACTAACCTACCTTATTGAGGGATGACTGCCGTGTTACTCATAACTGAGGCATGCCTCACGAGTGGCATAGAGAAGTAGTAGCATGACTCACTGAATCAACCGTCTTCACAGCTGCAGCATTTCGGCCTGCGCGGCCGGTCCATCCTCTGCTTCTTGGGAAGTCAACGCACCTAGCCAAGTTACACAAAGCCAAGTTTGCCACAATTATGACCGCTGTTCAATAAGCTGTGCAGCAAGATGTGTAAATCCATCACGATTAATCATAGACTTCGGAGGATATCCGGTGAGTTTTCGTCGAAAACAATCGCAGTAGAAATTCAAAGAAACTTAGAAACCAACTCATGGCCACAGCAAGTGATATCGCTATAACCGTTGAAATACGTGAATGAATGAGTAAGAATTCATTCACTCATGATAAAAACAACTCCCGTCTTTTATGTATAACTTCATTTCTGTAAAACTAAAATTCTGTTATTCATTACTATTACTCTTTGCATCTCTCTCGATTCTTTGTAAGCTCGAGAGCTGCGTAGCGGGTGAGAACTTGGTGTCCCAATTTAACGCTCATTTGCTCCCGCCACTCTAATTTTATGAGGCATTGCGCGTTCTAATTTAGAATTCATTAAACGATACATTATTCTCTAATGTTCTCAAATAAATAAAAGAAAAACATTTCAACGAGCGCAGCGAAGTATTTTAAACCTTACATTCCCGCACAACCATGAAGTTATGTGACATTTTTTTGTAAGCAAGGAAGTTGTAAGAAAACGGATAAATATGAATTACTTGTGCTGTACACAAGCAAATAAGTAGGCCTGTAAATTGTTGTATGTGAAGTTATAGGAATACATCCTACTACTCCTATTGATCAAATTGATAGAAAAGTTTTACAAAAGAAGTTATTGTAACATTTTCATTTATACTTATCTCGTCACCAGCTACCTCTTCACCTGTTCAGTGAAACGATTTACTATATGTAGACTAAACGATATTAAATTCTAAATGTTTGGTCAAAATTAACTGCGACTTGAAAAAGTCCGATTAAAACTAATTGGATCTTTGCTCAAAAAATAATACGCAAAAGAAATATCAATCAAGTATCGGAAAAATGCTCACATTTAGTGACTCATTTTTTTCGCATAAAAGTTAATTAACAGTTATTCTGGTAAAACTGCTAGTCTTTCGAGTTTCAATTTTATTAGTTTAGTTGGTGTGCCGGCCGTTTGTGCGGAGCAGGAAGGCAGGCTGTTATATGATCTGACGGGCAAGGTTTGTATACTCTTCCATTCACGTAATTTTGCGCAGAACTTAGCGGATAGAATTCGTGACATTCATTTCATGGATTAGCGCTAATTCAATATGAGTGATATATGTGCACTCTTTTTAAGCGGTGGATTGATTTTTTTCAAAGACTTGGGCGATATCAATCCAGTGAATTTTCAAAAGCTTTAATTTTAGTTCTAGAGTGAACGCAGAGAACAGTGAGGCCATACAAAAATATATTTGCCCCGCCTCCTCCATCCCTGGGTGTCTCGTCCTCCCTCAACTCCGCTCCACTCTTTATTTGCCATTGATAATAATTGTTCACTAGAACTACGGTTTTCCGTCTTACCATTAAATTAAATACATGTAAATGAATAAATTCCTGAACACGTAAAGGGTCGACGAAGGTCGTACGCGTTCACGGAAGTCGAGAGTGAGTTTGGTGAACCTCGTGAGATAATTATCGTCGCATGAACGGCTTGCGAGCTTTTCCAATATTCTTCACATATGAGCTCGCACCCCCAAACTGACCCCAACGGGGCAGCTTTCCCCCGCTCCCTGTCTACGGAGGGAGAGATAGAGGAGTGAGGGAGAGGAATTGGGGCGGTGAAGGATAAAAGTGGAGGAGCAGGACAAGAGGGAAAAATATGTAATCAGAAGCACTGACAAGGGTAAGTGGAGGAGCGGAAAGAAGAAATGCGATCAACTGTTTTGCTACGAACTATTGCATGCGAGGAATTATATAGACGAGTTATAGCAAATCAATGGAGAGGAGGCAATATTAAAATGAAGACTTAATATATGAATAAAATGGTTCACATATGGAGAGGGAATTACGATAAAAGATAGACAAAGGGCAAATCTTTACGGACGCGTCAGCAGGAAGAAGTTAGCAGATGGGGAAATTACCGACTTAAGGAAGGCACCAGTTCTACGTATGCTAACTGCCCCCACTCATGCCAACAGCAATTTGATTATTTTAATTTTCAATCCAAGATGGCTCTTGAGTCAACAAGATGAAAATATGAAAACTGAAAGTTTAGTTTGCAAGCAGTTGACGCATCTCACGCCTCCTCACAGATCGAGCGTCAGATGAGGTACACATACATACATCTGTTGCAGCTCGAGTGTTTTAAGGGGGTGGTAATCTTTCACTGAAGAGCAAGGCAGGGAAAACATACGATGGCAGAAAAAGAAACGTAGCACACATAAAACTTGTAATACACACATCCTGCAAAGCCCACACATGATTGATGCATATTATCAAACCCACCCATTGAAGGAAGCCACCAGTACCACAGAGGCTGTTGGTGCAGACTTGAACCACAGCTCTCATCAACCCGCGCCGACGTAAGTTAATTGGTGCACAGTGCGACTTCGGTCCTTGAATGGATGAGTGTGTCCTCGAAAGCTTCGCGTCTTCAGGAGATGTGGAAGGACATGCCAGGTGGAGTGCGATGGCACACGGGATGACGTAGTCGGTGTGCTCAATGTGCTGATGTAGCTCAAAGGAAAATGGGTTTCGCACCTCTACAGATAATGGAGGACGATGTAGAAAAGGGGTTTCGCAATTCAACACGAAAGTGGGGGACGATGTAGAAAAAAAGCTTTTTGACTCTATACGATGATGGGGGAGAAATTATCATCTCGTAGCGATATCCTCATGGTGTGTCTGTGAAGAAAAAGTTTCGTAGACACGTGACCCTTATCTCCCTGTGCTGAAGCCCCTTTCGTAATCTTATTCTTTATGGTAAAACTGAGAACCCACTAAACTGTCCTGGTTTCTTATTCTGCCCTGCCCCATAAATCGTACGTCCAACTCTTCGATTTGAAAAGGATGGTGCATTTAGCGCAAGATCAGATTTTACTGATGATGTACTAAATGATTCAAGTTGAGAATAATTTTGAATTTTCCTTCATTCTCCTCACCGCAAATGACGGAATTTTCCACAGGTTCCAGCCTTGGCTCGTTCCATTCCATCAATATGGAGAGAAAAGTAAGAAGCTTTCAGCCGCAAGAATAGAGGAGGCGTACTGTGGTATGCGTGTCCAAGTGAAACGTTCATGGAATAAACAAGTTTACTTGACTCGAACAATGTTCAGTTTGCGTAATTTCATTAGCCATTCATAGTCATTTTCTAATGTTTATTTAGGTCTTCCGAAATACAGGCCACATCAAAATGTGTTGAAAATAAATCGAGCTTTTTAAATTTGTCTCCACAAAGGGCTCGGACAAAGGGTTTCCTGAGCAACACGATATGTCTTGGATAGCGAGCAGAGGCTCTGAGTCGCCGGATATCACCCCCTTGCTCTCAGTTCATTTCTATTCCGAACCATGCCTTCGCCGGTATGCATTTATAGAAACATCTGTGGCAGGACGCTTGACACTGACAAAGGATCGAAAAAAATCCACGCTCAGGTGGGTCAGTTGTATGACATGGGAGCAGAGAGGTTCTCGGCCGCCGGAGCAACAATGGAATTCTGAGAAAGAGATTGACTATGAGCTCCGAATTCAATACGTTTGAAATTAAGAGTATACAATTTTAATGCGCCAATGCGAGCGTGGAATATATGAATTATACAAAAACTTCATCCTCGGCAAAAGTAGTATAACCTCCAGTGATACAAACCTCGACGCTCTACATAGTTCACTCTACTCATCACGTTTTAATCGAAAATCGAAACTTAGCCCATTACGCCATTTTCCTCCTAAACATTCACAAACTTTCGTACCAAAAGAGATGACAAGCAGATTTTTCTGTTCAAGTTGAACGGAGCAAATCACAAAGTAACGAAGAAATTTTTTTTTGTTTTATTTCGCAAAGTCCGTGCGTGCTTCCCATGCGCTCTGATGATTGGGCTAAAGTGATGATGAAATTTACTGAAGGCGATAGTCTTGAGCTAGCAATTTGTGACTGATTTCTATAATAAAATACAACTACAGTTAATTCTTTTTCAGTGATAGCGCCTCAGTGACACAATTAGTTAAGTAAAACATTAACTCGTCTGCAAAAAATTCGTAAATTGAGACATTGAGACTGGATGGTCTCAATCATGGAACTAGAAATTACTAAAGCATTAATATTAGACAATCTTAATTCCATTCTGTATAATTGAATATCTTAATAAAGTTCAAGTTTCAAAAATATTAACAGCTGATAGATTTTAGATAGATTACTTAATCGCTCAAAGTTCAGCCTCTCAAATACATGTAGTTCAATTTGGTAAAGCAATGTTAAATGTTCCCCGTGATAATTAAATTTGGTAGCACTTGAATACAGTATTTTGTGCGAGTGGCAGTCGTACGTTGGGTTATCTGAATTGAGGTGCCAGTTCATTTTCAGCGGTGGCGAGTGGGGTTTTACGCAATTGTAATTGGGAAAAAACATTAGAGAAAATATCTTTCGCTGATTAGAGTCTGGTGACCAGGCTGTAGGAAAATTGAGGGAGTAGGCCTAGAAAGGAGAGAATGTTGAAATTGCTTACAAAATTCTGAGGCCTAGGCTTGACCGATTACTTTTGATACGGCGAGTATGCGAATAGAAAATAATTTTCCATTCGAGTTCATTTCCATTGATGTCATTTATTTTCCAAAACGTATTGAATACTCCACACATGTGAGCTATTTCTTCTCCGTGGACTACCACCAATTTATCGTCAAAATTATCTTAAAAACTGCAGTAAATACATTCCACCACTCATTTTTAACCTAACAATATCGTTACTTTAAACCACTCAGATTACAACATTTTGCCGTATAATTACAAAGTATGTTTAAGTACTTCCTAAGACTGTTTCTTTCAGCCATCGAAATTCTGTCCGGAGAGTTTCAACAGCATCAATTTTTTGTATTATATTTCAACAGCGATTGGGAGAAAAGCTGTGTTCACTTTGTTCAACAATACGTAACGTCTTCCAGATACATACTCGGAGTAAAATAATGTCATAAAGAGCCTTGTAATTTTATCAAGTAATTTCATTTTAACTGCTTAGGAAGCAAACTTTTTCCGAATATCTTCAAAATCATTTGCTTTTTCAGCTTCATAAGTTCTGGTTACTTCGTAATTACCGTCCAATAACGAGGAAAGCATATAATTCTATAACAACAAGAACCCATCGCCCGAGTAGTCTGATCCATGATACTCGCTATTTCAAAAAATTGTGTGTTTTCGCCTCACACTTCAAATGGACGCCTTTACATCGCATCGTGCTAATGCCCAGGTCCACCACTTTGCGTTCTAAATCTTGAATGACATCTCTAGCGTGTGCTCCCAGATTTGGGCTCTAAGCTAAGCCGCTACCTTCCTCCATCCTCGTTCCTCCTACCTTCCTCATCCCACTTAAAACAGTTTGTTGTCCAGAAAAAACAGTTACTGCGTTCTGTTTGCAGTCCGTCCCTTACTTCTAATGTTTATTATTCCGTTATTCAAGTTAGTAATCTTTATGCGTCATTAAGGTAGTTGTTAATTCGTCGGGGCAGCTACTTATTTGGCATAACTCTAGAGTTGTTCTGAGAATGGTGTATTTGTAGTACAGTAATCTTAATGGAGCGTGAAGTTTGTGCATATTATCCATTATAATTTTTTCTTTTCTTTTTCTTCCTCTTCTTTCAAATCGTATTTTTCTCAACGCCCCAGGAACCTTTTTTACAAATGTACTAAATATTGGTGTTAGTAGCCGCTCACTTAATGTTCGGAGGCGCAGCGGTTCCCAACACTTTTGTATCGCCTGTTGTCCTAAAGATATTTTATTGTACGCTCGTAACTGCAGAAAATTTATAACTTCTCAAGGATGAAATAGGTGAATTTATGGTATATTTGATCGATAAAACTACCTAGGATTAATAAATAAATGTGTTGTCTGTAATGAAGATGCACACTTCTCGCCCACCCTCCCTCCAATGTCATCTCGCTCCCCTCCGTGGGAGGTGTGAGCACTCAGATATGGGGACCCTGTCCTCATGGGGCCTCAGCAAACCCTATAACGATCGAATTGATTTCACAATAAAGCTTCATTTACCTTTGTGCGAAAAACCAGGCGTAGTCTTATGGAAGGGCCCGTTACAGTACCCCTGGTCCATCCAGGGGTGAAGGGCCGGCGAGAAAGGCTGCTGTAAGTCAAATTCCAGCAAGATAGCAAGCAGAGCATGTAAGAATTAGTGCTTTTTCTAATGTTAATCCACTTCATGATATTATTGACTTATTCACCACCGATGACAACACTGTACAAAAGTTTTAATTAATTGCTAACAACCTTTATTCCACATCTTCGTGCGCTAACAGGCTCCCTAACAGGTGATACACTTACTCACTTATCTCAAAAAGCATCGGGTACCAATGATGATTTTAAAATAGATGAAATGTTCTCAACGGAGGTTAACCTTCTCCTCCCTAGACTCACAAGCAAGTGAAGTATAGCTAAATAGTCTTGTGGTCCCTTGCAGCATTGTCTTGTGATTCCAAACACAGTTCCTCGCCCGGGTATTGTACAGCGTACATGTATATGTACAAGGCTCGAAATTGACTGCTGCGACACAGGTGAAATACCTTCAATCATTGCCTTTAATGGGCTTAAGATCAACAAGAAGAACACGGTGGATTATCTCAATACGCAGTAGAACACATGAAGCCGTGGATCTGTTAGGTTAGAAGGGTAGCCTTATTTAGAGGCTCTGCTGTGCCGTACTCAGTCTAAAAACAGATCAGTGAAATTTTCTTAACCTAACTGAGGAAGTTCGACTTTAAAATGCAATCCAATTAATCATTTTTTCAGGAGACCAGCCCAAAACGGTTAACAATCAAAAACTGAAACGACAGGTCTGCAGTATACACCAAGCGAGATGGAGTGCCGAGTTCTGAGGTGGTGTAGCAGGAGCTCAAGGACAACTAACCACATTTTTTTCTAGCTGTGCCATGTACGGATGGCTGTATCGTTCTATTCCATACATTAATCTTCTCGAACCATTAATTTGTATTTCAAGTATAGTTAAGTTTTCTCAAATAGATAAAAAAACCTGTCGTGGCAAATTTTAATTGGGTAACAAAATTACTGATATTACTTCAGTCGTTTATTGTTCACATTTGAATATAAAGTTCTAGGTGGTATTTTAATTAGATAGTGGATTTGAAAACTCCCAATATCACCAAGATTTTACTATTGTTATACAATCCTAGTAGTAGATAGCAAAATTATTGACGATCAGCAAAGACCTCTGGAAAAATGTGGTAGAAAAGGAGTAAGGAGTATTTTATACGCTATCCGGTTTTCTATCACTACGCCCTGAGCTGCACAGGTGACACGGCACTCTAAGTGTTTTCAGGTGACGTACGTGAACAGATCATGTGGGTGAGCTCGGTTATAGCCTAACTCTGGCCAGTTGATGCTACTGACAGCGTTGGGAAGAAGAGTTCAATTTCACCAAGGCGTTTCCTTATCGAATGGTAAACAATGTTAATTTGTTCTAACCAGTATTTTCTTGGAGGACAATTCTAAACTGAAATTATTGCAGTTTCGGATCTAGGCTCATTCGTGTCATTGTTTCTCGATAAAAACTGAATGTGCTTGGTTGGCGCCAGTGTTTGGTTAGCGCTGAATGCTCACGGATCAGATGACCCTTGCATTCAGTCGTACTGAATGGACGACTACCCGCTGTTATTATAACAAGAATACGCTTAGCATAAAGAATAAAGTCTACAACTTATGTAATTGCCATTGCAAGTCATTGGCCATTGCAAGTGCGTTTACGTGTCAGTCATCTCTGAGGAAGTCATATTGAAGATTCAAACGATGGAACCTTCAGTTATAGTGCTATCATAGAGAGGATTTAAAAAAAACATTTTTGAATCGATATCTTATAGGAACCATACGTTTTAATTTCGGTAAACAAACTCTTCTCCTATTTATCTCTAATACTTAACTTTTCGTCTCAATTATGTTAACATTACCTACGGTAAAAATGTATCAATTTCTATTTATTATCAGTAGTTAGTTAAGCTTTGACGTAAATTTCAGGTACGAATTTAAACCGCAATTTGTACGCGTCGTTCAAAGGAATGTTTTATTTTTGGCATACAAGTCATTTCCTTTATGATTTCTGGCAGCAAAAGTGCAATAATATTAATAGTTCAGTATAGTTTATATTACAGCGCGTATGAGGCCGCATCATGAGAACGGCTTCCTTCGTATGGTTTATTATTTTTCTTTCATAATAGCATTCAACGAAGTTGATTGACACCCAACTGTCACTTAAAAATTAGAACATGATTACCTCGTACACAGAGCTGGGCAGCGCTACTTTGAAATGTAGCGGCCGCCACATTTCGAAGTAGTGCTGCCCACTTCTGCTCGTACAGGTTCTACGAAAGGCGGGTATTTCAAGTCAAGATGAGCTTCATGGGCTACCCTGTCACCCTGTCACCCTGTCACATAAGGAACTTTCCCCTCAGCGAAGATTCTTGTAGTCTGTGCGAATCAGGGCTGCGTCAATTGACGATCTTGTTGCCCTGCGTGATTACATGGCTGACTAATTATTTCATCAACATTTATAGCTACACGCGATTCTTAGAGAACTCATAAGCAATGGCTTAGAAGTAAAAGCATTTCATTATTTACGACTTCAAACATCATTTAGATAATTATGAGGGTAAAATCTTATAAATTACATTTTCAGCGACTTGATTTTTCTCAATGTTGGACGCACAATGCCTCTAGGAATGCACCAAGGCTGGTGAGTTTTCATATGAGTATGATCCCCTTTTCATTTGATTATTTGACGTTATAGTGGGACTCATGCTCGGACCAGAACAAACTCACATCGCTCACCGATGAAACTCCTGAACGATTCCGATATTTACTCAAACATCGAATCCCACCGCGCTAATTGTACCGAACGGAACAGAAGAGGATCGGCGCTGTCTTTGCAAAAATCGTCCGTAGAATTTAACTTTTGTGGTAACTGCCATTCTGGCCGCGTAGATCATCTATTGAATAAACGCGATCTCTACTCTGCCAGAGAACATGACGACCGAAATGACAAAACAAATCTGTTATGACGAGACTCTCTGGTATGTAGCTTTCATACAGTCATAGCCGCGTAAAAGTGCACACCTCACAAATTCGTCTCACCGTTCAGGTTCCACACGACTCGCCTCGTTCTCATCGTGCATTTTCATTGGGCCATCGATACGCTCTCCGTAAAACACACAAGTTGACGGGGATCCTGGCCAACATTGCTGTCTTGGAAACAACCTCAACTGAGTCTTCAGCTTTGGACGTCTCTCGCACGTCAACAATGGGAACAAAGACACGTCAGAGAAAGCGTCGCCTAATTGCCGACGTTAATAACAAACGCATGTGATATCGAAAGTTCTCACTTCGCCTGAACTTAGTTCACTCGCAAGGGGACGCGCTGGCAGTACAGCAAACCGCGTTGCACACGAAAACTCATATTTTATGAGTAACTAAAGTAATTGGAACGAAAATAATCAAACTGATGGTAACGAGCGGGAAAGTTTTTCGTACCATTTTTCAATTGTTTTAATATTCTTCTTCGCTAGTATCTTAGATGAAGAAATTGTAATACTTCATTTTCGATCCAGAATTGTTGTTCAGTCGTATCGATGCATTACGTTGCGGTCGCTGTAATTAATTTTGACGCATGGCTATCATTGGTTCACGAAGCTAATAATGGAAACTTATATTATGCAAATCCTAAATTATAGCAGTAATAATTTTTTATACAGTAGAGAAGTTATATGTCGCATATGGTTTCCATTTGGTTTTTTGAATGTATCACTCAGTCATTTTTAAGCGCAAACAAAGTTTAAAATCAACCATTTAAATGAGCAGTGAATAGCAGTGAATAATGTTTGATGCTATGGTCATAACGTAAACTTATATTAAGAACTCCGTAACCAAGATGCACATCAATGTCTCGTGAACTAACTTCAGTGCGACCAGTGACAACATTCCTCAAGAACTCAAAATTCAAGATGTCTTCCACAATCCAAGGTGACACAGAGGTGTAAATCTGGGCACCGCTCGCGGCAGGACACACTGAACTTTTTGCAGGCGGAGTTTCACGGGACGGCGGTGACGAAGGACACACTGGCGTGTTGGAGGATCCCTTTCACGCCTTTCGCTCCACTCCGGTGGCACCACCACGCCAGGAGCCCAGCAAAGATTTGTAATAAATTATTTCATTTTTGTTAGAACGTGAGTTGGCTCAGTTTTTCAGGACGCTGCTCAGTCTTACCTACGATCACAATATTATGATTGCGTCACTTTTAAGTGTGTTGTTTCAACACGTTTTGTCACGTACAAATGCAATTCATACCATTTAGTTGTGGGATACTTAATACCACATCAATAACGATGGTTACATAGTAGTAGTAATTGCATGGCGCCGTATAAAAATATATAACATATCAGGTTAGGCTTGGGTAAAAGTGTGGAATTCATTAGTATTGAGATACGTTTTAATCTAACAACACTATAATGACAACTTTTTTAATGTAGCCAGAAATTCATCGACAGTGTGCAAAAAAATTAAGGATAAATTAAGTGAAATCAATTCAAAAGCGCACAATAATGATCGTCCTGACGACAACATGCGGAGAGCATTAGGCCTCTTCACTTCTGCTTCACAATTATGCTGCACTCGTTCTCTCTCTTTGTTCCCCACAATGGCGTCTCCAATCCACAAATACTTAAAAAAGAAATACTACACACTGGCCTGTGCGAGGCTTACCAGGGAACACAATACACTGCCTCCCTGCCTCCTGTTACTTCGTTTGTTCTCCTTTGATAGTCTGTCCTTGGTTGCCACTAAAAACTAATGTTATCAACGTTCGAGAATCCTCCTGAGTATTTTAGGCTGTCCTTACGCAACGTAAAGCAACTTTCTCTTCAATTTGTTATAAATGCAACGGACCTAAGAAATAAACCAGAATTAGCACTCATAAATAATAAATTTTTCTCTACGACTTCCAACAGAGTTACTGCAACGCTCCTCCCTCCTAACCCTTCCTCGGCCCCCCTCGCTTTTCCACAAAGAGCGCAAACGTCGGGTTACCAGGTGCTTATAATTCTTTAAATCATAAACATTTCCTGTCACGGAGGTCGAACTGAAAAGCCATACTTACCAAAGCTATAATTTCCACTCTCATCCCGAGGCTGATATATTTTCACAAAAAACTTCAAGTTATATTGATATCGTGTATACATAACGTATACACAAGTAAGTACCTTAACTCGACGACACTCCCTGTTCTTTTGTGAATAGTCTGTTTATTCATTGAATGTTATATGAATTTACATCAATTCAATGAAATTTTTATAAAATTTAGATACGATAGTGTATTTAACGATGTGTCAAGTTTGCGAAGGTGTAAATAGAATAGAACCATTTGCAAAATACGAGATATATATCCTTATCATAACTTGCTATCTGTCGGAAAATCTGCAATTTAATTTTGTCGCGGAGACATTTGGCAACTCATTTCATAGTTGGCCTTAACGCCGCAAGGGGGAGTCGCCCGGAATATTTTTGTCCAAAAAATTATCTAAATAAATTTCGAAAGGCGCCAGAGTGTTGGTGGACGCGGTGCGAGGAGGGTGCGCGACGCTCCGTAACTTGATATCGGCTACTTGCGTTCGCTTGAACTTACGCTACAGGCTGTGCTTGAAGTTCTTCATTTAATTCTATGTTATAAAAGTGGACTGAAAATGTTTGTGTATCTAGTTGAAATCATCTTTGAAGGCGTTTTTTGATAAAATTATGTTAATTACTCTCAATTTTATGATAAGTCAATATTGAAATTGAGGGTAAAGCACCGTTTTCTTCTGTGAGTGAACAAAGTTAAACAAATGAAGTGTGTGACCAAAAGATGAGTGAGTCGAAGTTTGGCTTCGAGTGCTCGTAACACAAAGCTTTTGATGATTCTTCTACACCAACGCACCCCGTTATTTATGTCTCCCAAGGTAAATAATCTTTTTAATTACGCTTCATTGTTGTCTGTTTAAAACAACGTAATGTGTTTTTGCAGCATAGATTTTATAGTATATTTCATTTTAATGTTCGCATGGCATTTGTATATTCCCAGCTTTGTTATTGAAAAGCCATTTTTACAAATTCGATACTGACGGCATTAGTGTGATCCATTAGTGCCACCTCGTAGGGTGCCACACGTCCGTGTCGCGGTCGCGTTTCGATAACAAAGAAGCTTATTCCACAGCAGCGCGGTGGCACCCATACCATGTAGACGCGTCCATTAGTTCCTGGGAATTTCACGACGTATATTACAGTGAAATTTGTTACGGTGAATGTTGATGAAGTTTGTAATTATTCCTTACTACGTAATTAGTTCAGATTAACCATATAATGGAAAATTACTTAATGTGCGAAATCCAATTGTAAAAAACCCTTAGTATTATTACAATAGTTCTATCTCATGAAAGTGTACGTTGGTAAGTTTTTTTTTACCAATTTTGGCTTAATTTTTGTTTGAAAATGCTGGTCTGTTTTTATACTAGAATACTGGGAGATTTCTCTATATTCACAGTTCAAAATGCACACTACCGGAATTATTCAGATGATCAGGCTTACATCATGTTTTATTGTTAGTTTTATGTGTCCATCATCAATTCTAATCGTGGGTAATTCACAAAGTTATTTCATCATGTTTTGAATGTAAAATTCTCAAATAATACATACATACATACTTTCAGCGTTCATTTTTGGAAATTTGAACCAAGAATTTCGTTTCGGTTGTCCCCTCAACGTTGAGCTGCTTGAGGTCGCTGCGTACACTCGAGGAAGTGACTCATCCAGCACGAGGACTTGCGTTGAAAAGAAAAGATGAGCCTCAAAAATATAAAAAAACTCCCCTTCTCAGGGGACTTTGAAACTTTCATATCGACTCTGAATATGTTTTTTAATCTGAGTGCAAGTAGACCTGAGCAGAATAAACTTACCCGAGCTTCAGAAAAGATCCGTGATTGCCGACGAATTTCAGTTCTAGGTAAAAAATATACAGCATGGTTTATTATCTTACACTCCCCGTGAGAGCGAGGTCTGCAGTGCTGCTGCACTGAGCGCGTGGTGACGAGTTGACCATTTGTGTGCCCCTGCGTTACGAGAGCGTACCACCAAAAAAATGCTGCAGCACTTAAAATTTACAAGCCTTGAAGACTACGGTGACCTGGAAATTGCATTACAGGTTTCGAGACCACTTCTGGACGACCGACTTCTAATATTGTTTATTTATAGAGATGCATGTACGTGTGTCAGCATTAGGCTACATGGTAACAAGGCCGACCCTCTAATGGGGTCCAGCAGCCCTCCCTGCCCTCTCAGCTCGCGTGTTGCCATGTTCACTCGTTTAGTTCACCAGTCGCTGCATGAATCCATTATTGGCTCGCATAACCAAGCTGTGACGATAAAAATACAAACACCTCTTTTCAACGCACTAGTTGCACCACGATTAAAAATAAATTGGCGTAAAACAGTCATCAGGAAATTAACTCGATTCCATCACTATGCATCCTTTCATTGTACAATTCAGTAGGTATCAGATCTGACACGCCGGGCCGGTAGCCCTCTGACGCACCTGAGGACCGCATCATCCTGTTTCATAAGGCTGCAGCTAGTTTTTCATTGGGATGTAAATGCAACCTTATAACACGTATACATAAGGTTTCTAGCTAGTTTTTCGTACTACCAAATATAGCCTTAGCACCCAAATACAATCATCATGAAAGGGTTAAGGATAACCTTCGGCTACCTGAAGTCCTCATGAGGCGCGGGTGCCCTGCGCGCGACGTCTGCCGTGCCAGGTGCTGGGTCTACTCGAGGGGCGACTGTGACAGTGTTGGCAGTAGCCACGTCCTGGCAGTTTTTAAAGCTCACTGATTTCCTTTTTCGAGAATGTTCTAACCAGATTTGACCTTTTCCACGACAGGTTTTCGACTGAAAACGCGTAATTTTACGACGCCCATATTTGCTCGAGATCGACGATCTCACTCGGGGACGGTCGGTGTGTTCACAGGGAGGTCGAGGAAAGGCCGAGTAACTCGCGTCAAGTATTTTTTTTTGAAGTCGAACGCTTGGCGAACTCACTCTTAGGAAGTTGGCAAATTCTAGTTGTGGAGGAACGAGTAAACTCGTTCTCGCCGGGGCAGGGGTTCATAAAATTTTGGGATCAAGTCTTTTAATTCCTCCCCTTCCCCCCTCCCCCTTCCCCAGTGGCTACTTTTGATATAAAGTTAGACTGCTGGGAGAAATTAAAAGACTGGGTCCAAATTTTGCCTTGAGAGATGGGTGATGTCCGTGGCCGTGCTTATTATCTTCATCTACCGCGAATCTTATTTTGGTGTTGGGATAGAATCGATAATAATTCCTTAAACATCGCACTTGTGCTTTTCAATACGCCAAATTTCTCATCTCGAATTGGCTCGGAGCCTTGAAAGCTTCACAGTTCCTCTGACCGTTTTTTCGCGTGGACGAGTTGAGGTGAATTTCCTTGCTTCCATTTGCCTTTGCTGATCCTTCTACTTAGATTTCTTCGTTTCCATATCGCGCTGAGCCGCGAGGCGTCGTCTCCCTGGCGCGTCTTGCGTTACGAACGCAACTCCATGACCTTGGTACGCTTCGTAACCAAAACAAAAATAATATTATAAAAAACAAAACTCTGTGAACATTTCAGCGTATTATGGTACGCTATAGACGACTGGGCTGTAGGTCACGCTCGGTTGTCTTGTTCTCTGTGTCTTGCTCGTCTTGTTTTCCGTGTTTTGCTCGTCTTGTTTTCCGTGTTTAGCTCGTCTTGTTTTCCGTGTCTTGCTCGTCTTGTTTTCCGTGTCTTGCTCGTCTTATTTTCCGTGTCTTGCCCGTCTACTCCAGGGTCGGGGTAACAAGGCGACGACTCCAACCAACGAAGGGCCTCGTACATAAATTGAATGGCAGAAGTGCGGTCAGAGCTCTTTTTTCAACTATCGAAAAGGGCATAAAGTTCCGCCAAGTTCCTCAAAGCGTATAACTTCTGAGGAATATCAAGTTCAATGTCGTGAATTCCTATCTTTTTGATTTTGATCACATCGCGCAGCGCAATAACCAGCCCATTGCCCACTCCATGTTACTTGTATTGCTTGAGTCTCTCTCTTCCCCAACGCT
>VOMN01124132.1:0-10521 GCA_014899125.1 Orchestia grillus
GTTGCACGGTGGCCAGGCCTGTATAGAGTACGCTGTGATTCAATCTCATCCATTGGATTAATCAGGGATTCAATCTCATTGAGTATCATAGTACTCACAATGCTATCCGTCATACACCCTGAAGCTATTAGCTACTCTAAGTAATCTGCCAGGGTACATCTGCCAGTACATCGCACCGGCTGGACTCGTGTAACCTTTAAAGCAGAGAGCCTCTTCAGTACCTTGTATTTAAAGGCTTCTCCCATCAGCCACCGACCTTTCCTCCATCATTGTTTTCGAGCAAGGGCTCGGATTGCTCCCTTGTGCCGACAAAGCTCCGTCATTAGTTAGGCTCCTACGAATCTCCGTGAAAATGTGCACGAGCAGCGGAGGCACGGCGGCCGGGACATCCTTGCGGCGAGCGGCGGTGCTGCGTAATCTCGCTGATTAGGCTCGACGGCATGCCGGTGATGGATTGTACGCCTATATTTGGGGTGACTATATCAGAGGGGATATATGCGACTGTCAAATTACTACAATTATTTAACTCAATGAGTTACATACGGGGAAATACTACCGCAATGAGAAATCCAGCAGAATTCGAAATCGTAATTATGAGATGAACAATTTTAGGAATTTAACAAAAAGAATAAATGTAGCCTATGTTGGAGAAACGGTGCAGCTTTGAGAAAGTGGGAAGCCATGCTGCAATTTCCTTTTATTTCCATATTTAGCCTCTGTAATTTTACTTACGCTCCAGCGACGACGCAAATGTTGCCCTCCAGGTATGAAGGAAGCATCGGACTCCAGTACGCTACTTCGGGCGCAGAATAATATCGTAAATTAGAGCAAGGTTTATCGCAAAAATTGCGCTTGATGAATGATAGCGACCATTTGTACGAGAACAATAATAATCATTATTTGAGGCGAGGGAGTCTCTGTGAGGACTGCGATGCCCGGTAATGCCAGCTAATTATGATAAGCTCAGCCTCGAATTCACCTTAGTAGGCCGCGGGCTGTGGGGGCCCGGGGCCTCCTGCTGGGCCGCGTGAAGGGAACGGGCCCAGTAACGGGAATGACTACGGGTCCAGCGACGTGCTGCAAAATGGGCTCTCCAGTGGGCTGCTCAACGGGCCGAGGCACAGCCCACGCAACGGGCCGAAGCACAGCCTATACAACGGGCCGAGGCACAGCCTACACAACGGGCCAAAGCACAGCCTACACAACGGGCCGAAGCACAGCCTACACAACGGGCCGAGCTACGTCGATGCAAAACGACGTGCTCCTCATTCAAGGAGGAATGTAGACACGGCTCGGCCGAATTCCATTGACCGAAATTGAACGTTCCTCTCTCTAAGGCTTGCAAGAATTCTTTGGACAATACTCAGTCGAATTTCTATTCTAATATTCATATGAATCGCGAGGAGAAAAGTTATATAAATTTCCATGAGACGCTTGGATTCGGCAGAAGCACTTGGATGAATCTCTCCTGGAAGTATTGATTCTAATGGTGAAGTTATTTCTCAAATCTGAGCGCAAGTCATTATTGGTTATTGAGCTAGGAGTAATCCATGGGAATTGCCTGCATTCAAAGTAATTGAATAATCGCGCTCGAATAAATTGATGTCTGGACTCGTGCGATCGGACCACACTGTCATGATCATAAGATTATCAGGGTCAGGTGGTTGCGAATAGAGTAATCTGTTACAAGACTTCCCAGCGAACATTCAATACACTTGTTGCCAAGCTCATTGAAGCTGGAGATTGTTGTCTTCAAATTGTCGATTTTTCCTTCACATAGTATTGTGACTAAAGATAAAAATAAGAAAAAAATCACCACGATTATACTTAGAAGCGAGCATTTCAAATTTATAAAAGCCCATCAACAGTGGTCTGTAATAGTAATGGAATTATTACATAAAATAATATGAAAATTGTGATTAGGGCATTCGAAATAAAAGAGCAATAGAATATAAAATGTTCAAAACAAAATATATAACATTTCAGATCTCGGATAGCTGATTTTTGGATGTCATAGTTTACTGATATGCCCGTTTTCATATAATTTTACGTAATGATTTTATTTCCATTTCAAAATACTAATGATTAATTTTTAATCATCCGAAACCTTTGGATTTTAATAAGGTTGTGGTGACTTTGGGTCATTTTTCATCCTCAAAATTAGATGTCCTATCAACCGTCCTATCTATAACACTTGCGCAACTAGCAGGCCCACCTTGCCAAAAATAGCGGGAGAAATGATTTTAAATTTTTAAGATGCCCTCTTATTTACCGTAACTATGACATGAAATCATATTATTTTCAGTATCACTGTTACAGACCAAGCAGGAAAGCAACAACTGTGTAGCAGTGTATAGTGGAATGACGAGACACTAAACAAGCAAGACGCTGTTATCGTAGGTCACTCTCTTTTTATTCAGCCCTTACTTCATCAAAGAATTTCAAATTTAGAGCAAAGTCTTGAAGTCTGGTAAAGAGTAGTTCGATTTACTTTTAAAACAACTACAAAAAATCAGTTCACAGTGAATTCTAATCAAAGTAATTTCCGAAGTATACTTTCTAAGTAACACTCGGGCGATCGGACCGATTGTTACTAAGGATTATTGCAAGGATTATCTTGCAATAATCCTTCTCATCAAAAACACCTCATCTTTGTACCTATAAAAAAGTCTTAGCTACCAGGGGTTCATGTATTTAGATGTACAAAAAATAATTCAAAAGTCTATTTTCAAATTTTGTTAGTTTTAAATTCTAGTACAAAGTAAATCCATGAGCTGATAACTTCTTTACTTATCTATTTTTAGAAATTCAAAGTCAGAGGAAATGGTAGGTGAGGCGGCTACGCCATGCAGTATACCCAAATCTTTCTTTGGCCGCGAGAAACAATAGACATCATACCACTATACGCTAATACACTGTTGTTACTTGCTTGGTTGGTTCGTCCCTCTGTCACGCTTTTAAGGATTTAGATAGCAGATTATTCCTTCGTCCGTATTCCTAACCTAATAGCGAGACTGTCAGGTAAGGCAGCCGTATGAGTACTGAAAATAACATGATAGCATGTCAGAGTTACTGTGAAAAAGAGGGTGTCTCAAGCATTTAACATAATTTATCCCGCCATTTTGGGCGTAGCGCGTCTACTAATTGATCAATGTTTATTGTATGAAAGGTATGCCAATTGATAACTTGAAAACTTCCTCGTACATTCAAGGTTTTGAGGTGCTGCACTGTCGTGCTCACAGGAAATATTTATCTTCCTTATAGACGTTATACGCCGTGTGCCAAATATGTAAGCCACGAATGAAAAATCAATAATCGTTTCATTGTTCTGACAAATGAATCACCTAGAAAATATTTTTGAAAAAATGCCACGAGCTTTATTCAACGCAGACACTTCCTTCAAACTGAATGCAAGGCTACTTGTTGAAAAATTGCCATCAATTTGAAACTTCTTTGTTGTTTCACCTATTCACTTTCCGTTTAGAGAACGACGATATCAACAGTTATTGCAGCAGGTTGGGGCGTCCCGACAATTTTGTACGCACAACATAGGCTCAAAAAACAGCGCGAATATCTGACTCTGAAGAAATTCTAACTTCACGCATCGGTATCATGGTTTCCAAAAGAGATTCCAGTCCTCTATTGCATTACCAAAGGCACCTGCACAATTTTAGAGCTCGATTTTTTCCTACGTTTGTGCATTTGGCGACGGACCAATTAGCGAGCTAGGTTGGTCTGCGCTAGCCGGGTTGTTACTGAATGGTAGTTGTTTTTGTAGCCGGCACCTCTTTGATGTTTCTGCGCAGTTTTGATGCTGTTGTTAGACATTTTATGATATTGCTGGACGGTGTTTAGTGTCACTGCCGGTCAATTGTCATATTTTTGTCGCTGGGCTGCTCATAATGTTACTTGGTAGCGTTAGATGTTTTAGCGTGACAGTTTTTTCATATTATTACTGAACGGTCTTAACCGTTTTGCTGGACCAACTATGTTGTTTTCAAAAGAGAATCCTAGCTGTCGTTGCTTGACTAGAGTGGCTCAGTTATTTCTGTTACTTGCCACTGAGGTGTGGCTGATGGGTGTTTCAAGAATGGTGGCCAGGCTTTAATTGCTGTAGAAACTGAACCACCATTGTTTTGTATCCCTTTTGAAGTATCCGAAATTGTTGAAACTAGGTGGTTTTCATCGCTGTTGCTGGACTGCTGTTGCATTTAAATTTTGGAGGAGAGTTCCCCAAACAGCAAAAGTATTTTTCTTGCGAGTTATATGAGATTTCAGCCACTTTAAATATACGTGTTGCGAATAAATAGATGACTGTGCGTATTACTGAAAATCGGTCTATTGCTCATGTCAGCAGTCAACGTTTTGAGATGCATTTTCGTGCATGCATCTCGTTGAAAGTGATCAGGCTACACTACTAGTGCTTAGGTAAAATGTTCTCAAAATAGAATTGAGGTTATTATCGTATCTTACTAAATTCTTTTTACTCAAGAAACTAATTTAAATAAACTGGCAATTGTAATCTTAGCCTAAAAATTTTCCCCCGTAAAAGTTGGATAGTCCTTCACACAATAAGCTGGCGAAAATTGCCCTCGGCATTCATCACAACATCTGCTACTGCACTCCACATGGGGAGGGCGTCCAGGTCATTGAGCTGTAGTGCTGCACATCGGTCTTGCCTCATTCGCCGCTTAGCCTCTGTGCTTCACGTAAGTGTTGTCCCCGCCTTTAATGAGGTGCTGTACTTCATGTAAGTGTTGCCCCGCTTTTAATGAGGTGCTGTACTTCACACTCGTATTGTCCCACTCGACAATCAGGTGCTATCATTCACATATGTATTGTAGCACGAGTCAATAAACTGCTGCTCATCATGTTTAGGTTGCGCTAGTTTTCTTGTGTCTGACCTGTTTCACACTTGGGCAGTTGTGTTATTAAACTGTCACAAAACTCTTGGATCTAAAGATTGGTTTTGAAGTCGTTAGCATTCAGTTAAAGAGCTGATACAAGTGTTCGTATCCCACACGGAGGAAAAAATGGAAGTATTTCCGTGGTCCGCATCCGTTTCTTTGTAATCCTGAAGTCAGGCATTCTGTTGAGTTAAAACGTTGCATCATGCATGCCACCCTGATATTATTGAAAATAACTTGCAGTGAGGTAAAATAATCTAGGTAATATCAGGATAAAAAACAGTATTGGCTGCTCTATGTTCTTGAAGCTCGTGAAAAGCACCTTAATTTGATGAGTCTCGTCGTCAGTGTCGCTTGAATAAGACGTAATCTACGATTGAGTTTTCTTCATTGATAAAAAACGAAACATTATCTTTACCTCTTTGTTAGAACATCTGTGTTAAGCGGGTACAGCTATCATACGTTAGAGAAGACAACATCAAATTTATTAGAGCACCACTAATTTTTATTTGTTGCTATGCCGACAAGTAGTAGACCAAAGTAAGCCGCTATCTTTTGGGTAGAGAATGTATAGACGAATACTCACCAATATTCATAAGGTGAATAACCAGTAGATAAATACCTACCTCGCACTTGGGGAACTCCTGCACGACGGCGTCCTTCTTCCAGCCGAGCAAAGGAGGGATGGACACCAGCCCTGAGAACACCCACACAAAAATGATCATGATCAGGGACCGTTCTGGAGTCCGTTTCTTGAGGTAGGCCACGGCGTGAGTGATGCTCCAGTAGCGGTCTAAAGAAATCAGGCATATGTTGTTGATGCTCGCCGTTGACAGAAGCACGTCGATAGCACTGTGCAGTTCGCACCACAGGTTCCCGAATATCCAGTAACCCATCAACAGATTAGCCAAACTGAAAGGCATGATCACCAAGCCGAGCAACAGGTCTGCTACTGCCAACGAAGCTATGAACCAGTTAGTTATATTCTTTAAAGATTTTTCTGTTGCGATGGCAATTATTACCAACATATTACCTACGACTACAACCACCATTACACTCGTAATAATCACCGCCAGGAGGATGATCTGCATCCACGTGTAGCCTGAAGGGTAGGTGTCGTACTCGACAATGATGCTCGTCTCATTGCTAGTGGCGTTCGTATAAAATTCCGTGTCATTTATAGGGAGGGTAATTTCAAAATCTAGAAAGGTTATGACTTCAGGAGGTGGTCTCGTGGTTGGAAGCGTCAGGGGCTCCACAAAGTCCTCCAGGAACGGGCCACCATCAGGACCCAGGAACGGCCCCCTCTCCATTCTGGGGGGTTTGCTCCCCATCATGGTGCTATTGAGGGTCGCGCCTGTAGTAAAGAGAAGCGCACCGCATCGCTCCTTTGCTTAAAAATTTGGTCTCTGTGTCATCAGTGATTTTCGTTGACGAACGGCGAACGATCAGCCAACTCGTGTCCCACTTGAGGCGATGGTAGATCGCAAATTCAGCTATTGACACCTCGTGCTCAAGTGACCCCATTATCATCTCGCACACATCGTCAACTCACGCCTAATGACCAAAGAAGCAGGTGCTGTTGGAGGTGATGTGCTGTTGTCGAGGTCAAGGTAAAAATTAGGTTCTCTCATTTATTTTACTGGCGGCCAGATAGGTGCTTACAGCTCACAAACTCTCCGTGAACAAACGCAATAGCTCAAGTCAACGTACGGTACACAATTTCGAGCATGACGAGTTCACTTTTTGACATTTCTTTCGGGGAAACTTGCTCTCTTCCCACACTCTTTCGAAACGAGCTTCTTCATCGATACTTTGTTTTTCAACATAAAAACCTCTAGTCTTACATTTGAGTAGATTCAAAAAAAGTTGTTCGACTGCTAAAGTTTTGAAATTTTCAGTTATATGACAAATCAATTCTCATATCAAACGAAGACGACAAAAAATTTCTCACCCCCCCTTAAGTTTTAGAACGCAAACGTTTTCCGAGCACCGGAAAATTTCCACAATCCCTTACGGCATTTGGGTTTTCAAAGGAAAACAAGGTGAAGGAATTCTAGAGCGGCACCTCCTGTCTGGCACCACGCACAGCACTGAGGGAGAGAGAGCGCCAGTGTCTGGACCGCGCGACGGACACGCCTCACACTACCTGCGCCCGCACGAGACTGTGACTGGCGCTCCTGCTGGCACTCAGGCACTCAGTGGGTGCCTGGCACCAGCAGCAACAGTTCCCCCCCTCGCGTCTCCCTGTGCCCCTACTACTTCGCCCCTCATCCCAAATCTGCGGTTTACTGTCCAAAGCATTGAGAGGGATAAATACGTACGTGCATGTTGTTGAACTGTGATGACGGGCGTTAGAGAAATGTGCCTCTGGATTATCGGAGTTTCCTTGAGCCCGGTTTCCTCTACCTAAAGTACACGCTTTGCTTTCGAGGGTTATTATGACCAAAGCTGTTCCCCTGAGTGTACCAGGTAATGTAAATTAGCCCACCAAGTCATAAAGTGAGATAGCGCGCAAGAGAGGGAATATAGCCATAAAATGCTGCGTTCCCTCAGCACTTCACCCACCCTGAACAAAAGCCTGCGCTTCCCTCATCTGAGCCCTGTCACAAAAGCGATATCGTGAATAGAGTAAGAAAGACAAGGTAGCTCTGGCTCAAGACGGGCTGAGCGTGAGCAAGTTAAGGAGTAACTTACAACAGATGTACTCTATGTTTTTAATGAAAATGTACTCGTTTATTCGCGTGTTATCTTCAACTTTCGTTAGTCCAATCTAACAGTAAATTTTATCGTGTAATTAGGTAACGAATTGGTTTGATGAACACAACTAGAATAGCTCAACATGTGAAACTTTAGAATTTCATAAATATTTTGCACGCCGTTTTAACTGTCACGTGGTTTCAATAACATGTATTTTATAGAAGTCGAATTGCAAATAATAGCATATCGACACAAGGATTGTGATTGAAAGCTTCAAAGTAAATTAAATTAACAAACGTGCAGTATATATGTAGTGATGTTGAATGTTGAATTCTCAGTTAGATAGAAGAGTTAATGTTGGTTTGAAGAGTGAGCGAAAAACTAAATCACAACTCTCTCCACTGGAAAATTTCCTTCATCGAGGTTTGAATTCATTAAGTTTTTGATAGTGGTCAGTGTCATGTTTTTTTGTATAATTGAGAACGTGTCGTATAAACTGCCGCTTCTGGTGCGCTGTAGTTCTTCATTTGCTCATAGACAGCTGCTTTATTGAGTCTCAACGTACTGGAGCGAGCGACACAGAGACGGCGGGTGTGCGCCTCACAGCGCTCCCGCATGCCGTGCGGGCGAAGTAAATAAGATTCTGAGTCCTGTTTGCAGCAAGGGGAAATAATTACAGTACTCTTTAGCATAAGTAATTAATTATCAAGGCGAACGGGGAACAATTTAACCGCTTCAGGCGGAATGAAAAATTGGCTGAAAAAACATTTCATGTCGTAAAACGGATGATAACATATGTAATGAAAGTAAATGTCCTTGGTAACCTTACCCGGGTGAATTAATATATTCTAGTGAAAAATTAGAGAAAGTAAACAAACTGTGCTGCAATCATTGTTTAAACCTAATATCCTCAGCTTTAAAATATGTTTTAAACTCTTTGTATTTGAAAACGAAAATATTTTGGTACCGTATGTTTTTCAGGAATTTAATTGTTCTGATACAGTATGAATTTCAGAAAGAAAATATTTACGAAATACTACGTATTTCAAGAATTGCAAATTCTCATACCTTATGTACTTCAAAAACAAAATATTTCTGGTATCTCAGGGTTTCAGAAATTGAATATTTCTGACGCCTTGTGGTTTTCAAAAGAATAATCTTCTGATACTTTGTCTATTTCTGAAATGCTACTTTTATGAGCTGACAGTAAATATTTTGAATAACCCTCCTGTATGGAAGGTTCATTCGACGGTGGAAGAAAACTTACATCCCTCCTCTGGATTTAGGGCTCAGCGCTTTCTAATTTTATTACTCATCTGTTTGAGTTCAAATTTTGTCGTAAAATACTAATTTTTTACTTTTTAAATGTTATTTGCCAAATTTAAAGAAATTTTAATCCGATTTACTGTAGTATTCTGTACCGAACTCAAGTACATGCGCAACAAAATAGGATATACCTTTTCCAGAAATTATGAAAACAAGGCTTTATAATCTAACTCAAAAAATTATAACGTGGCAATAAAGTATTCAATTTAAGCAAATGTGCTTCTTGACCAGCAGCAGCATCACTTTTGGAATGATAAATCTAAAAAGCCGAGCGCAAAATGTATCAAGAAACTCGGTTGCCTCTTAGGTCATGGGTGGAAAGTTGGAGACGCTAACACTGACCCACTGACCCTAACTATTCCAAGTTTTGCAACTTATGAGAGCTTCCTGCCGCAGTCCAAGACTTTAAAATAAGCGCCAGCTTCCTGCAGTGAAAGTGTCTTAAGGTTGGGAAAAATAATTTTGACTACCGGTATACGCACTTATTATCCTGACAGATCTTTCATTTATGAGGTATTTCAAAGCTGCTAACCGACATTATCAGGGTTTGATGGACTACGTTCGATTTGATAGTGTGTTGAATGTTCACTTTAACTGAGACGCCAGATTTTACCAAGTATTAACTAAAACCCACTTTTATCGTTAGTTTGTAACGAATAATATTGCTAAAAAGATCTTAAATTGACATAAGAAACATACTCGTACGAATGGAATTTGTGTTATAAAGGAAAATAAATGAAATTCTATCGTTATGCATTTCTAGGAATGGAATCGTCTAAAGTCTGCGAATCAGCAAACGAAAATTTAGTTCAGAAGCATTTTCTTAAACTTCCACCTGTGATTTATTCTACGGATACCGAATTAAATACTTCAGTATCAAATTTCATCGAATTTAGAATACAGCCGTCCTCCTCATAGCGGTATCAACTAGAGTAAGGAATATATTTGTGTCATTAAAAACAAATAGAGTGTGTTATAAGAAGCTATTACGAAGACAAAGCTGCTGATAGCTTGAACCGATCTAACGCTCGATGCGACTGCATTTTTTGACGACTGCATTTTGACGACTGCATTTTTTGACGATTCGATAGTTCTTCGGAAATTTTTAAACATAAATTTCGGAAATCCTTACAGTAGTTCCCTTCTCTCAGGCATTGTATTACATTTCTTCTAGCTACTATAATAATACCCCACACATTTCCGAAATGTTATTTATAAATGAGCAATTAGTCAAACATAATGTTTGAGCAATTTTTTTCTGGTGATTGTTTAAAACTTCTGCTTAACTGATTGTTTAACTGATGCTTTTCCATGACTCCATGACTTCATCGATCTTATTTGGTCATTTACTCCTTCGTAATTAAAAGTTGTTCTCTCTAAAAACTATTTTAATTTCCTGTAATCGATCAAGAATAAGACAAAATTATAATAAAACTTATTTTTGCCTAGCAAATATGGCAGTTTTTTGGAGCAAAAAAGCTGTTTTTTCTCCAACATTTATCAAATGTGGACAATATGAAATTAGGGTTGATTAAATGCACGTAGATGGTAAGTGAAAGCGACAGTATACAAGTGTGCATGCGGTATG
>VOMN01124135.1:0-26587 GCA_014899125.1 Orchestia grillus
TCAATCGAATGAGCTAGTTCTGATTAGAAAGAAAATTAACGGGATTACCAAATTTGTACAAACAAAATCCTTAATTTTTCCATTCACATCGGAGATATTCGTCGACATAAAGTTTCTCCCGTATGGAGAATAGCAGTCAAAGTGTTGAGCTGAGCTCCTGTTCCTGAGCAAGCCTCTTGTTACTCAGGCTGCGTGCTGCGTGACTCAACATCTGTTCCCTCACCATCACACGACCGAGGGCATGCAGTCTTAAAGACAAGGGAACTAAGCAGGCTGATTTCCAGCAAAATTCAGCTAGCTATTCATCAGAATTTGAAGGAGAAATTCATAGTTACGAGGATTTCATGGACGATTGGCCAAGTTTGCCCAAGTTTCCAATAAGCCTCTAACACGGCACGCTCCGATCGTAAAGACTCTTTTGCCTCGAGTAGACAGCCTTTTTTTTTTTAAGTTTACGTCGTGTGCGAATCTGAGTTGCAGTTTTGTGCGCTTAGTGAATGGTCTTACGGTCTCTTTTGTCTTGTTCAGATGATCGTGTAGCCGGACGCACGCGGAACTAATTTCTTTTGTTAGATATTGCTATACTGAGCAATTTCTGTACGGTCAGCAATACATTTGTAACGAGAAAAATTTCTACGCTATGCAATACCGCCATACTTCATATTATCGCTATGTCGCAATACCTGATATTATCTCTATGTCTCACTACCTCATATTATCTCTATGTCGCACTACCTCATATTATCTCTATGTCGCAATACCTCATGTTATCTCTATGTGGCAATACCTCATATTATCACTACTATGTGGCAATACCTCATATTATCTCTATGTCGCACTACCTCATACTATCTCTACGTCGCAATACCTCATATTATCTCTATGTCCCAATACCTCATATTATCTCTACTATGTCGCAATACCTCATGTTATCTCTGTGTCGCAATACCCACGTGTTCCCTCCATAAAAAGTAAAAATCTAAACACATTGTGAAAAAATTGGAAGCCTTATTTACGCGACCACTATTGTTGAATTCAATTATTCCTTAGAAATTAGGAATCTGTTGAGTTGAGAAAATCATTCATGGCCAGTGGACATTTCATTTTTTTTTAAGAAGCGGTATTATGTGTTCAATTTATTAAATGGATTGTTTCTAAAATTGTACCATAATCTCTGAAAATCTCTGAAAGACCAACGTTATAATTTAAATTTATTACAGTTACATTCAGTCAGTAACATAGGTAGCGTAAAAAAGCCATATCATATCTTGATCCTTATCATTGTGAATTAATATTTTTGAAAGTTTGGTAAAAGTGTGAAACTGCAGTATGGTTCCTTAGATAAGATGGAAACGCGTGATTTAAAAATGTGTTATTAAAATACCATTCAGATAATAAAAAATAAAAATTTGGTTTCTACGCTGGTCTAGTCACGTTGTGAGCCGATCAAATTATCAAGTGAGAAGTCTTCGCTACACTTGTAGCCATAATTTGTAGAGATGTTCCTATACCTCTTAAGAATAATGCCACTAACTGTTTCAAATTGCCCTAGGAAGATAATATCTGGAATATACGAGAACAACATCACTATAAGTTAGGAATAAAAGCCATTGGCTTTCAGCGGGCAGACACGCACGGGCCGTTCCGGCCAAATGGATGTCTGCCAGTCGCAATCTGCCTCATGTCCACCGTCACGTCAAGGCTGTTGCCCCGACGCTGCTCTCGTTCTCCAGCATTTAAACTCCAGCACAGTTGTTCTCCGTTTCTTTTTCCTCAACTCGTGAAGAGAAAGCGTCAAAATTTTGAAATTCTTTACCCTAAAAATGGACCCGATGTTTGTACTCTTCCGTGTTTCATTTCATACTACTTTGATAGACACATTGGTATGTACAATGGAAAAATTTTAAATGTTACGTAAATTTTTTAACTAATTGTTATTTTTCCCCCTTTTTACTTTGAAATCTATCTTGAAGGTCAATTGACATGTTTCATTAACGCTTGGGCGATTTGGGAAAGATTCTCTTACGTAGGATTCTTCAGTGAATACTTCCGGAAAAGCACCATGTTTTTTTAAAATATTTCGCCTTGCAATGAACCGAAACCTAGGCGAGCTATTGTCTCCCGCCCTCGGCAGCCGTAACACTGGAAATTATTTCGGTATCAGGCAACGCTCTTGACAGGCGAGCTGGTGTACGGTGACGCTCTAAAAATCGGGCAAAAGTAAAAAGTTCTGACGATACGAGGTCCCTATTTTACGCGGTATACTAGAGTGAAACAAAGGCCCATTGAAATGATATATTGCTAATTTTTATTTCGTTCTGTAGAAACCCGAAATCAGCACTCGTTACTTGCGACCTGGTATTTGTGTTTCACCCTGTTAGGGAAATATTTGTGAGAAGAGAAGTTGACTGAAGAAATATTTTCGTGTTAGACTGACATGCAGCAAAGAAATAACCAACGAAGAAGACTCCAGTAATAATGGAATCTTGAGAATAAGTGCGCATGCTTCGAGCCAGAGTTATTACACACTTGCGGTCATTGCTGATATGTTATTGTTGATTTTCAAATAATATTGCAGTGCAATAAAAGATCTGCTTATATACACGTGATATCTGACTGAAGACGAGACAAAGCCAGAGTCTAATCTTAAAAATTCAATTTCCTTTTACGCTCGTTCACTCCTGCTTTCGTTCACGTTTTTTAACGTTCTAAGAGAACATCCGCACGCAGAAAACTGTACAATTTTCCCCTTGCACCCATCAATTTTTACGCAGTTTCCTCTCTCCTATGGCGAGAGAAGTTCTTTGCCAGGCTGAAAACACAAACCTGCGACGCGAAGAGAAATTTAGAAATTACTTTTCCTTACAGAGAGTTAATGACACAAATTTAATGAGATCACTCGTTCACTTCCAAAAGACATGGCTCAATTATGTGGAAGAAATTATAAAATTTTAATGTGAAATACCTTCGAACTGTTCGAGCTGTTATGTTCTGCTTGATTTATGTGAACTTTGAAAAAATGTAACGAGAGAAAGGTCCTCAAGATGAAGGCTCAAAATCATGTAACAAAATCCTCCTATGTACGAGCATGACGACCTCATTTTCCGGGGATTTGTATTTTATGAGCAAGTGATCTAAGAGCTCATATTTCTTGATGAAACGTTTCCTTGCTTCTGGCTTGTTATCCATTGTCTTCTAAACGCTTTGATGCCTAAGTCAAGATGTCAGCGAACGAAAGGCTCCACGGAATAATGACAACGGCCTCGTAACCTAACCCGCCACCTAAATAAACACTTGCATTTTTATATTAAAATATAAATATTCATGAACCTGTCTTTGATACAGATTTATTCGTTAACTTTAGGGGATTAGGAAATACATTCGCAGCATGTAGATTCATGTAGATCTGTCGTAGTTTTCAGTTTTGATTTCGCGCTGTTAACTACGAGCTACCCTCATTAATTAAAAATGACATTGTCGCTATCCTCATCGCAACGCTAGTAAGATTAGTCAAGATTCGACTTCGCTTTGTCGCAGCAGACCGAGCTAAGCGGGCATTTCTTTGGTAAAGAAAAGGCATCAGCTAATGGACCTGTTTTCGTTTTAAGATTTTCAAATATGCCTGAATCAGACGTCGGAACAACAGCTCCACGCTCACAAAAATTAACATTTATTTGAAAGAGGGGATTTATTTATTAATTATTCATCAAGTGAACGAACTAGAATTGTGAATACACAGAGTGGATACTCTTTTCAGCCGTCTTTGAGAATGATTAGCTGTAAATTTATGATGATTTCTCTACTTATAATAAACATAATATACGTATAAAGTAACTGGATTCATAAATTGAAGTGCATCTGCAACTACTCAATACCAAACTTCGAAAAATGCAGCCCGAGCTCACTCTTTTGAGAAGCATCAATGAATGTTATTTGAAGCACCCAATGAGATTTCCAACAATGTTTTTCGACTGAAGCGGGGGGTTTTGGGACTGATCAAATTATCCTCTTGTGTCCGAAACCGGCACTAAACTTAAAGTAAGCAATTGGCATGGTAGAAACAGCGATCAAGTTCGGTTAATTAACTTTTTCGTGGGACCCCCTATTGCACGGAGGGTCTCACAAAACTTTTTCGCGGGACACCCCATACAACAGGGGGTCCCACGAAAGTCCAAATCACTCCAGCATTCGATACGTTAGCTTATTAACCTATTTTATTCTTTTCTTTTTAATTTGCTGCAGAAATTTCCTCCCTGAAACAACTCAGTAAAATTTTATGTGAAAATTACCACCATGTGATGCCTACGATACGAAATGTAAGGCAGGTGGTCGAGTCAGTTGTTTATAAAGTGAAAGCTCTAATAATATCAATCACTCACACATGGCTTACTTTTCCAATATAATGCATAAACTGGTCCCCAGCTAAAGAATGGGAATACAAAGAGCCGGGTTTCACCAACAGTGTTTATATATTAGTGAAAATTATAACACAAGACAGTTGTTTGAGGTGTAAATTTGTTTGAAATCCAATAATTCAATGCTTATGATATTCTTATGATAGTATTTTCAAGACAGGAAAATCATTATTCAAAACAATGCAATAGATTCTAGACCACATTTGCCTTTTAAAAAGGGATATCACATCTCGTCTTACTTTTTCAATTCTAGCAACTAAACTAGTAGCAATTTTCACATTCTCTTTCTGCGTGTCCGAGAATACATCAAAATAAAAACAATGTATTCAAATATGTTAATGTCTTAACGTGCTATATGTTTTTAAAGAGAGGTTTCTCGTTTTTGCTAGATGCCGTCCCTCGAAATGCAGCGTTGGCCGTCCTGTGTTTCAAAAGTTCAAAGTAAATCCAGTGACTTCTTCACAGTAGTATGTCATAAAAAGTGTTACGCCTGTTTAATCAGTCATCGAGTGTTTTTAAAATGCGTAAAATTATTTTCATTGTTTAGAACGAACTTCAAAAACGTATTTATTTACTACTCTGTTTTACCATAGGTGATACAAAACTTGATTGTATGCTATTGAATAAATTCTTCACGATCAATCACAGTGTAGTTACATTTTTTTGGGATACCTTGTGTATAAGATCTTCATCACACCTCTTTTGGTTGGAGTTGTGAAAAATTTATTTAATGTTATTTTTTCATGCACTTCGAAACAAGTCTAAACACGGATCATAATCTGACATTATTTTTCCACCATAGCAATTCTTTTTCGTTTTCAGGCGATGCAATCTCTTCAGGAGGTACTATCTGGAAATGCGATCTGTCGACGCGTTTATTTTAATCTCAGAGATCTCGTCGAATGGCCGTGCAGTAATACGCAGGCACCCAATCAAGTTCTGTTTCTGTTCTCGTGTTCACATTTTTACTTTAGCCGCCTTATAAATGAGATTAATCCATTTATAAGCTTGAGAGCGTTGCTATTGACGACCATGAGATAAATATTGTGTACAACAGTGCGGCTTTCCGCAGATTAGGAGTATTTTTAGCAAGGCTTCATGGGATGCTCGTACCGATAGCTCGAAGGAAATTAAATGGAACCCAGCAAATTTTGTAATGATTTAATAACGCTGATTTCTCCCAGTGTCACGCGGATACCAACGAAAGTAATTTAAATGTGCTCAAAGTATTTGTTAAAGCACCATGAAAACTTGAGAGACAGCATTAGAGATTAGGCTTATATCTCTAAGCTGTAAATTTATGCGGGTAGGCCTTAGATCCAATGGTCAATCCCCCCTTAATCTTAACACTCGCACTCACTATGCCCGTTTGCCTTCCTTCAAGCAAATTGGTTAACGCTAGATTGTTTACGTCACTAAAATATACAAATTAGATCAGAATTCCATTAGTTTGGAATAAAGGGGATGGTGTACACACAGTCATCTCTCAAACATACGTCCTAAACTACGAGAAACAAACATTTCACAGCTTTGATAGCATAGAAGATGGTTTCATATTTCCGTAATGTTTCTTCACGTCTGATACAAAGACGCCTTTATTGCGACGCATTACATAAATACCTCACGCGCCACACCCAGCATTGCCCGCAGCACCAAGTGTCCCCGCGGACCCCCCCATCATTCGATTCGAATCTCTCGCCCGTCGCCGTCGAGGTCTTCACGCTCGCTATCTCGAGCTTATCAGTGTTCCTGTCGTGGTCTTTCTGCCTACGTTTATTGATCGAACGAACCCCACAGCACCTACAAAGCCCGCCGATCTGGTTCCCCTAAGACGCTTTGTCAGGACTGAGGACCCCACAATTCGGTATCGGCAGATCAAAGTGCCTGCCACGTCTGCTGCCGCTCAAGCGGAGAGGCCGACTCCGAGCGCTGCAGGCATCGCCTGCATTATATTTTGCACCTCACAAATACATGGCAATTGTTGCCGCTCGGGCGTAAGCGATTCTATCTGAGAAAGCCTAACCCGTGAGATGGAAACTCATATGTGGCGTTGATATTTTGTGAACGCTATCAGCAAATGCGTACGGTATTCTAAAGCCTTGTTTCGATTTCTTTGCTTCTTTTAGTCAAAATTTAGCGAGAAAAGTTTAAATTCTCTTCATGACGCTCTAAAGTCCGTTATTGATGCGTTGATTATGATCTGAACAAGCCATATTTCATAACTACCGTTGGTTATTGTGTGAAGAGCCGTACACAAATTTCGATAGATTTTCGTTTATACCTTAAGATGAACGACCGTTCACAGTTCATAATGAACAGCCATAAACAGCGCAGGATGAACAGCCGTACGCACTTGTTGATGAACATCCGTGCACAGCTGTTGATAAACAGCCGTACCCAGCACAGGACGAACAGCCGTGCACAGCTGTTAATAAACAGCCGTACCCAGCACAGGACGAACAGCCGTGCATACCAGGGAAATTTATTAGTTGGCTAAACTAAGTCTGCATTTAGGAAGGCGCCGTCGCAGCACGTCTGGCAGCCAATAAGAGGCCGTGCTGGCACGCCGGACGCGTACTGATGGCGTGCATAAATTGCGATCAGTGCTCGTCCGCCTGATCATGTGGCCCCCCCGGCCGCTGTCTGTTGGTCCCACCCGCGCTCGTCCTGAAAATTTAGCATCTTCTTCTAGCACGTAGCTTATTTGTTGAATATTAACGATACTTCTCCTTGGCGTAGGTCTCTTATGTAATTATTGGTATTGCAGGAATATTATTAGGAGTGTGCTCCTCTATCGAGGACCAAATTTGTTGCTAGTTATCGTTGAAAAATATTCTACTAGTAGCAGTGTTTTATTCTGAACTTTGACTATTTCCCTGAACAGTTAATGTACGTTTCGCTAATGTCTTGCAAAAAATAAATGACTTGACGCATCTTAACTCCCTCGTTTCTAATTTAATATTTCATTAACGTGATCCTAATCCCTATTCATGGAAGCCTAAATCTACGAATAAATCGTTTGCATTTGTATCGTCACGCTCCAAACCAGATGTGCACACCATCAAAAATCAGTCAGCAATCGGTTTGCATGAACACAAGAAATACTGTTCAATTTTATCAGCAAGTTTAGTTTCACTGTATTGACTCTTTTCCTATTCCAGTAAGTAAATAATGGTACTCGCTGTTCATATAATTCTTTTGCGTACTTTCATTTTGAACTTAACTCCGAAATTTGATACTCGCTGTTCGTATAATTTTATATAATAATAATAATATACAATAGTAGAACTCACTATTCACATAATTTTTAGCATACTTTCATTTTGAATTTAACTCCGAAATTATTGTAACTTTATTCGACATGAAATAAAAAGTTGCTGAGGATATTTTCCTGCATTTTGGAATGCTTACTGATGGTAATCCTGAGGATAAATTCTTTCTTGATTCTCTAAGTGAAAATTAGCTTTCACTCGTAAACTAACTTCACAAGGAGTTCATAATTCCTTCAAGATTGCGGTAAAAGCAGTCTTAGGAACTGTTCTTCACTCTACAGTACAAGAACTGCGTGAAAAAATTGTCCCTTCTATGTGTAACGAGCAGTTAGCTTAGTGGACAAATGCGACCCTTGATGTAAACTTTGGCTCCAAGAAAGAAAGAAAGAAAAATTGCTTATTCCGATATCACTCGCTTACAGAGCATGAATGGTAAATCGGGTTTTCAATGAGTAAAATTACAGCCTTAAATCAAAATGTGAAAGTCATGTGCCGCTTCTGATTGTGATCAGTGATTACAACTTTAAAATTACGGGTGGAAATCACGTTGAAAATTACAGCCTTAAAATTAAGTTAACTTACAGCCTTAAATTAATCCAGCTTGGGAAAGCTTGTCAGATCAAGTTGCGCCCGCCGAGAAACGAATGAAAGTTAATTTTATTATTCCGACCGTTATCACAGAAATGATGTTACTCGCACAATTCCGAATTGTGAACATTACGGAGGTTGTTGCAGGTAGTGGTGAATATGACTCTCATAAGAGTATAATCGAACTTAGCATAATATTAAATAATCAACCGACGTTTCTATGAAAAACTCAGCCTTATAATTTAAGACTATTTTATTAGTAGTAACATTTAAAGAAACGTTTTGAAGTACATCTAATCAACTACTCTTGAGGTATAAATGAAATGAATCAGGATGCGAATTTGATTTCTATCATTCAGTTTGATGACCATTCTACTCATCATAGACTTCACAAAACTGTAGTAGTTTTCAGCGTTAACTTTACAATATAGACAACATTACTTTTGTGAAGCGTTTGAACAAGGCTAAAAGAATCGAAAACATGAGATTGAAGGAAGGCAGGCGAGTCGTGGGCCTCCAAGTGATATAAATCATCTGTCTCTCTGATCCTCGCCAGAGAGACCACAATAAATCACACAGGGGAACTTGAACTGGAAACCTGGTCGTGAAAAATGAACTGCAGGAAAATGAGGCAATTGTCTTTGCCTTCACGAAAATAAAGAAACATCCTCACTGCCTCTCTCGGATACAAAGCGCCTATCGAATTCTAACGCGATGGCGCCCGTGAATCTTCTTGGGATGCTGAAGGAATTTGCCGGCTGAGGCTGTGAGGCTTGGAAACTAGGGCAAAGGTTTGCATGTAATTTCCGCTTAGTGCTGAAAACATCGCGTTATTCTGCCTGAGAATTGACAACTAATCGCTCTTCTCTGAATTTTAAAGTCGTTTTTACACCAGATGGGAAGGGGAAATGGAGATTTCAGGAGAGAACAGGCGCGTATCATGACCGCATGAGTTATAAGTTGTTTAATTTGCCTCCTAATGTACCTTTTCGCAAAAAGTTAGATTAGCTAAGCTGTCAGAAGATGTTTTACGTCACAGAGCATGCCCAAGAATATCATTTGCTGAAGTGAATTATTAAAGTGAAAGGAAATTATTAACGTAGCGGGCTATGATTGACCATATTTGAAACTTCCATGCTCGTGCCTTACAAGTTGTAAGGTGCGACGGTCCATAGCCTCGTTCCTCTATTTTATTCGCTTCATTCAAGGAGAAATAATAGATTTCTTGTCTGATGAGCAAAATGCGTCAAAATTTATGATTTTTGCGTGTGCCGCTCGAGAAATTCTCTCAGCGCTTCATTCGCACGACGTGAGTGCTCGCTCTGATCACCGAGCAGCTCTAGAAACGGTCGTTCATCCCAGCCCTAACGAGCAGCGCCCTGTCTGCCAGCGCTCTATCTCCCAGCGCCCTATCTCCCAGCACCCTATCTCCCAGCGCCCTATCTCTCAGCGCCCTATCTCCCAGCGCCCTGTCTCCCAGCGTCTTCTCTATCAGCTTTTCTACTTGCTAGCGAGAAACAGACAGACGTCCCTCCTCGGTGGCCCAGTAACTTGTTGTGACATTCGTTACCGTGACATTCGTTGCCGCGATATTCGTAACCGTGATGTGCGTTACCGTGGCATTCGTTGCCGTGATATTAGTTCCAGTTGTGATTGGTGCTATACTATCAAGAAATTCATTCGGAATGACTCACCGTTTTCTATACCAAATTTACTCGCCCACTTGTATCTCAGGCTCCGGCCGTAAACAGAGAAATTTCAGAAGCGGAACTCTGAAGCCCAGCGCTGCTACCGGCACCTTCGCTGGAAATGTTCATCTCGGCTGTTAACAAAACGCTACGCTGTAAAGCTACAAGAGCTGGTGCAGGACGCCTTCTTGAATTGGAGACGATGACCCTAACGAGCTTCCGAAGCCGTCCAATACCCTCCATAGCTGTAGGGAAGTAACCTTTACAGCTGTAGGGAAATATCCCTTATAGCTTCATATGAACAGCGCATCTATCGATATTCGTTCCGAAAAATGGACATTGTCATGAACGGCAACTGCATAATGGCATTAGCATAGGACCTGGAACGTGCCTGCCTTCGCCACAGTTTCCGCGGTTAAACATTTCTCAAAAACATATCGGTGACCGTTTTCAGCTTTTTGATTATTGCAAATTTTTCTTTTGTGCTCTTGTTATTTGTATTTTTTGAATTATTGTTCTCAATACTGTCATCGCTATCATTATTAATTTTACTTTTAGAGCCAAGCGTTACTCGCACATACTCGCAGATAAGAAGCTGCCTGGCTGACAATTTTTTTTTTCTACGGCAGTCCCAGACTCCCGTTTGGTTGTGAAGCAAGTTAGTGACGTAGGCATCCGAGCTCCAAACTTCAAAACGCTATCGCGTCCCTTTTATACCTTGAAGCGTTGTCTCACCGCCACTGGTGTTCGTTTTATTCTGGTTTGGCGATCTAGATTTACGGCGTAGCTCTGTTTTTATTCGGGTGGTGGCTTTCGTGTGAAGAAAGTTGTCACCTACTTGCATCACAAGAAAATCCATAAATCTGGGTCGAGGCAGCAATGAGACTCAAAGTGCTCCTCATAAATAGTGCCAGAAGCCCTCTTGCCGAAGCTGAGCAAATAAGAACGTAGTAGTAGAATGGCTTGCGCTCAGCCTAAATTGACTGCTGTATCAGGCGGGGCGCTTTACGAGCACCATTGATGAAACACGGCACAGGTATCGCCGCATTCTCGCACTTTTATCGCCGCCTCCGTACGGGGCTGCGGAAATTGGAGAAAGTCATATACGCTGGACATCTAAGTGATATCCTTCTATGAAACAATTTTTCTATGAGTTCGAGAGGTATGAGTTTATTTTTTAATTAGCACTGGGCAAAACTAATTTAACAGCGTAGTTCGAAGATAGACTTTGACGTGCACAGTGTCACTGAGAGAGACTTGTACAAATACGTGGACGAGAAGCTGAAAAGCTATAAGTAGTGAGTAGTAACAATATCAGCGCTGGTGATCCTGAACTGCCATTGAAATCTCAGAATAATTCTGAAACTACTTCGGTTCACGAAGACAGCAGGATCTTGACCGACAATTTTCTAGCGCTCATATAGAGGTGTTAGGGAAAAAATGGTGCAAAACTTTTGCCTCTATAAAACTTTGGGAAGAAATTTAGCTTCTGAGTTATTAGTTGTTTAATATTTGAAGGAAGAAATTTGATAATAAAGTTGCGGCGACTAATTTATTTATGTATTTTTTTAAAGAAATCATTCAAAGTTTCCATCACCCACGTAGATGCACTTGTGATACCTCCGGCTTAAGGATTGCTGGATGTTGTGGAAAAAGCCTGGCATTTTGAAAATATCGTCAGAAGCCGCTACAACTCTTGGCACTAGATTTATCTGATCCCACAGGTGTTGAATAAAGAAGGTTTTTCATGTGTCCACAAAGAAGAAATTGAGAGGAGTCATGTCAGGAGATCTTGGCGGCCAAGCAACGGGACCATTTCGACCAATCCATCTACTCGCACTAGGAAATTGAACATTGTGGTAATTTCGCACATCATTGTTAAACTGTGCCGGAACCCCGTCCTGCTGGAACCACATTTCTCTTAGTACAGCTGATGGTGCATTTTCGAGAAGCTCGGTAAGTTCTTTTTCTAAGAAAGCTTTCTAATTATTCCCGTCAGGAGGTGAAAGCATAATGTAAGGTTCAATAATGGAGTTATATAAGATATGAGTAACAAAATTCACACTGTATCATTCCTTGTATGCGTGTTCACGCATGATATGAGGTTTGTTCAGTTGTCATTCATGGTTGTTATGTAAATTGAACACTCCAGAAGCGGTGAAAGTTGCTTCGTTCAAAAGCAGTACAAGTTCCGAGAAATTAAAATTCCGCAATACTTTATTGAAGTACCCCACTCCAAATTGCGCTCGACGCTCACAATCTTCTAGATTCAATACTTGGACTCATTGAATGTGATATGGATGATAATGATTTTGATTCAATTCACTCCCAACTACCCAATGGTTCTGTAATCCGAGAGCTGCTGCAGCTCCACGCGTGCCAGCTCTTGAAGCTCGATAAAATTGGCTTCGTACTATTTCCTCAACATCTCCACGCCTCAGACAACCAGCATCACTTCGGTTTATTTCAAAACTCCAGTTGTCGCGTAGCCTGTGGTGTGAAGCTCAGGTCTGTATAATCAGCTATGTAACGATTTGGAAAACGCTCTTGGTATAGCCTGGTTGCCTGTCTTGATTACGGTTAGAGGCTCAATAAGCAAGGTTCAAGTCTGCCATTTATGTGTTTCTTACCGGTTCATGTCGCCAGGGCCGTGTCACAATAGAGACTGTACAGCTCAAAAAGGTAAGCAAGAATTTGCCTTGCTGCGTTATGTGGAACAATTTAAACTTACTGGTCTAAACGCTTTCACCAAATGTCTCAAAACCAAGCTTTTTTTCGCAATGCTTGATAGGGGTAAAAGTGTTCAGTTAGCCATTTACTGTTTTGACAGGAGGGAAATTTGGCACCCGTTTTTACCTAACACCCTGTATACTAAGGGCGCAATTTTTTTTTAGAGAAGCTATAACAATGGGAGCAAATTAGAAAACGTACCGTCAGTAAAATTTCGTTACACAAATTTAGACTCGATGCTGAAGCGGTGAAGAAGCAGTTATTCAATTTTATGATGTCTTTTTCTAGAATGCTCACGACTTTATTTGCATGTAAAGTGAATCCGCTAACACTGAATCGCACAAAGTAATTTGAATTTGAGCATTGAATTCTACTGTCCGTGTCATTCAATTATGTGGCTTCAATTACGTATACTGTCCTAGAGTAGTGGGTGTGGCAGTTCGCATGGCATTCAGCAGTACTCGTAAAATGGCAACTGTGAAGTGTTCTATGAGCAATTATATGGTCTAAAACTTCAGATCTGACTGGGATGTGGAGGTTCTAGTTGCATGGGATTTCCAGGTGATGCTAGAACTAGACAGAGACAATAACGCAGAACCAGACGCTGGCGGCATTGCAAAAGGTATATGTGTGACTAAAAAAGAAGCTAAAGGCAAAAATGTGAGGTAAATGAAGAGACAAAACAACAAATGTGTTGTACAAATAGAATATGTATATTTAAAATGAACAAGCATGTGCATCAGAACTTATTTGGCATTTGAAGAAACCGAGATAGGGCTGTAGACAAGGACTCGTTTGACAAAAAATAGTCCGAGACTAGCAAGAGCCTCCTCCTGCGAACAGCAAAATACGGCTGCGGTTTCGGTAAGCAGGAACAGCAACAGCTTGTTTTAAGTTTTGTTGGGAATATTTTCAGTACATTATTCAGCAGTCGCACCACAGTAGAAATTTACAACTCACGCTAACATTATAATTCTCGTTGGCAAAGTTGGAGTGTCTCCATTGCTTCAATATCATTTTCTGAATGTTAATAGTTTACCAGCCGGGGCTGTACGATTGAATTCAATTTCTGTCTACTTGTTAATCGTAACAACAATTCCGAATGCCATAACTGTCATTAATAATCACGACAGTTTCATTAATTTAAAATTGTTTTTTATTTTAAACAAGCCGTTTTAATTCGTCGAGATTAGGGGCTACGTTCGTTCAAACAATCATTTCTCAAATTTAGCTCATAAGTTATTGCAACTCAGAAAGTTTATTCAACGCCTTCTTCAAAACAATGGCGTTTTTCAGCGTTCTATGATGCTTTTTACTTAGCGTAGGAAGTAGGTTGGCGTTATTTGTGTTATGCGCGTTTTTATTGATATATGTTTTTCCAGTTTATCTTGTATTTCAGGAATGGGAGTGATTTTGGATTACTTAGTTTTCCATACGTTTTTTGTGACTAGCGGCTTAGTAATGAAAGCATCTTGAGATTATTGTTTCGTACTAGTTTTTCTAAAATACTTCGGTGACTTTCTGCCTTGCTGCTCACCACGAACCTCAAATTCCCAAACTCTGTTGTGAACCGCTGCTGCTGCTGCCAGAAGTTTCATCAAATCTTTTGCTTCCGAAATCCTTTGATTTTAAACTTGAAGACGCTTGACGAGCTAACATGGTCCTCGTAGTCACTCCCAAGCATATCAGGACTTAGCGCGCTCATTTTTACTGCAAGCCGCGTGAAATCGCTCGCGAATCTCCCTCCGTGCCTGGTAAATTTAGCGAATTTTCACGGCCCAGTTAGACTGAGAATTAGTGCATGACACATTATGTTGTTTAAGATGAAATGATGAAAATTTGCCGTTTGAGATTGCTTGTCACTAAATGAGTTGGGAATATTTTTCCTACGTAGAAATTTCAGAATTGCTTCTATGTTCAAGTTCTTTCTACCCTAATATGATAAAAGTGATTAGCTCTCAATGAAAGCGACATTCACTTTGTTTCTTAGCCCAATTGCTCACGTCTCATGGTTTCAACCATATTTTCTAAACACAGAACATGCATCTCTATCCTCTCAAAATGCTGTACAATTAGCAGAATTCGAACAACCTTTCGTTATCACTTAACTTTTCCACCCCTTCTCAATTTACTAGAAGTATGTATCATAGTCATACTTGAATGCACGCACTGAAATCACGTTTCCCTAGTCAGGTTTTTGAAGTCTTATTTGTATGCAGGAAGGACCCTCTAAAGCTCCCCTTGTTAATTGGACGCTTCACATCCCTTTAGGATGTTCAAGTCTATTCTTCTGCTAGCTAAGGTAATTACGGAACCTCAAGTGGGCTTTTAAGTCTTCTGTAAACGTTAACTGTTAAAGAATGCGTAATTGAGTTTCCTACGATACCATTATCCGGAGGCAGGCAACGCGGCCCTGGCGTTACGACCGCCCATCGGCTGGCAGAAGAAGCCTTCGAGTACGTCGTCGTGTTCTCAAACGCGAGGTTCATTGGTTTTTGGACCTTCTTTCGCGAGGCAGGAAAATCCTCGTTCAATTATCTTTTGGCAAGGCATAAGTTGGCTGGTAAGCAGCTGTGATTGCGTTCGATGAGATATTTTCAACAATACACCGCAATTATCCCAGTATTTGTAAGTGTTCTTCCCGAGTTTTCAAGGATGCAGCATTTCGTTAACAAGCGTTTCATTATACAAATAACAGGAAGAAAATGTCCCCCACTCAAACGAACATCTTACAGAAACTTGTTGGAAAATAAAAGCTGAGCGTATGAACGACGTTGCGCGAGTCATTTTTAGGAGATGAAACCAAAATTGTTTGATGTGTTTGAAAATTATCATGGTGTGTTATGAAACGTAGAAAACAACATGGCTTTCAATGTTGAAGACCTATAAGATTTCGAACAATTATTTCATTTCACGGGCGGTGAAATCAGCTTCAAAATGACTATATGACAATTTGAAAAACTCAATAGCAAGCTCTTATATATATTTTCATCTCATATTTAAATCCGACGGATCATTCCGCGCACACTTTTTTGTCTTTCGTACGACATTCAGAAACAATTTTATGTTAGATTTCTGGTTACTTATTTCGATGAAATTTAAACATTATCATTCTCTTCTTACTTTAGAATTCTTAATTTTGGCGAGCAGCACGCTGGAAATCACTAGCCGGTCGCCGCCAGTCTTCTACTGAAGCTCTTCAACCGAACTTGTTTCATTTCGTTCTAAATATTTTACGCTGAGACAATGCATCAGCTCTCAGTGTTTCTTTTTCCATTTTCGAGAAATTTCTTCCTCTACAATTTTTCAGGCTACACGTGCGTAAATCATTCTGAGACCTAAGTTAAAAACGCTTTTATTTTGGTATTATATAAGAGACCTTGGCGAGATTTACCGCTCTCAGGAGCCGAGTTCACTCTCGTGCAGGATCTTGAAACTCAGAATTGTAACCAATTTGAATAAGAAGATTTGACGACAGCGACATAAATTGCCCGACGTGCTTTATGTCAGAAGAACAGTATATTTAAATTGTGCAAAATGATTTGCTCAGTCAAATGGCCATCGATGAAGTATTTTAGCGCTAGTCACGTTTTCCATCAAGCTCCATCAGCCAAGGTAATCTCCTCATAACCATCAACCCAGTTCATGTTGATAAAATTGCATCAGTATCCATATTATTTTTTAAAATCGTGATATAGAGACATTCAGAGAAATAAACTCTTCTGGGATAAAAAACATTAGGAGTCAAAATTTTAATTTTCTGATTCAGTTTTCCGTGAAGTCAGTGGAGCAGCCAATTTCTTTCAATTTTTACTAATAAGAGGAGTTTTCACTTCTCTCGCTCTCATTAACGTCTGCTTTGATACTGCACAAACAAGCAAGTATGGTCTGAGAACAACATTTCCCGCCTTGAGGAACTTGAACTTTGTGGACTACGAGTCCACCTCCCAGCCTGCTAATGATGCTCCCCTCAGGCTGTTAGCTATCGTTCCTGAGGCGTCTGTGCGGCAGCAACTGATCATTCTCTTGTCACACATCTCTGGTAAACTCTATTTAATTTTGTTGTTTTTTCTTCCCCAGTTGTGCTGGTGGGACTCGCGTGCTTGAGCCTGGAGGCGTCTGCGAGGGCTCACCCAGGGGACAGGACCTCCAGGGGACACTCTGAAGACCGCAAGCTCTCGGTGGCGACCAGTTCGCTGGACTCGCTGGGTCTCAACAACAGCGTGACAGCGGTCAAGCCTGGGGACTCGGCCAAGCTCGCATGCCCAGTCCCAGCTGAGCTCTTCGGCACGGTGAGGCCACCTGGTGCTGAAGTGCCCAGCATTGTGTGACACATACCCTAGACGTGCCCAGGCTTCCTGTCAGCACGTACGACGAAGCATTTGTAGTCTGCATTATGTAACACGCTCTCCAGATGTGACCAGGCTCACTGTCGGGAAATTTGGGTACGAAAGAGTACAGTGATGAGGCACTGGTAAGCTGGGAGAAGTAGCCCGGCCGTAGAGATAATTATTAGTATGTTTTGTTGTCTAAAATGAACAACTTTGCGTGATAAGGAGCTCGCACTTCAAGGGTTGTGTCACTCACTCATCACGAGGTGTCATCCGCCAACCCCACCCCAGAGGTGGCCGTATAGCAGACGCTGGCCGTCATGCATTGGGCAACAAGGACAAAAAAACTGTAATGAGCTACCCAGACAGGGCGACCTATCGAACCACATCCAGTAAGCTGATCAAAATCTGAACCCAAAATTGTTTCAGTATGTTGGAATTTTGGAGTTATGCCTATAGTTATACGTTTATACCATCCCATATTAGAAGCAAGAATAATTCAATACCAGGTAACCAGGTAACAACTACTATATTTGTGCTGTATATCGGGCACATTAGTAATCTTTAAAGTGAATGGTATTATAATATAATGGCAAGTTGTATGTTAATGCCAGACTTGTCAGAGGAACACTTCATTTTCGATTTGCTCAGTTCAGACGCGCTTGAGACACTCGCTCTCACACCCGTGCGTGGTGCCAGTCCCCCGTTGTGGCACCCGCAGCAGTCCCCCGCCATGGTGGCACACCGCCATGTGGGCACTGTGGCGGCCCCCACACCTCGTTTGCAACTCATTGTCTTAGTGGAACACATCATTATGGTCATCACTAACCGCTGCGAGATTCGTAGGAAATAAATGGAGCTAAGAATGCCAGAAGTGCACTTCAAAAAATTTGCGGCATCCCATTCTTTCACAAGCTATTTGAATGTCGTTTATTAAATCAGCTTTGGTTTCAGTTTAATTAATTTTAAATAGTTTTTTTGTACGACTAAGATGAACTAATTCCTTTTTCTTAGCTTAACTGACTTCATTTTATCTTTCGATTAGCGATCAGATATCATTTCTACATTCCAGCGTCAGAATGGAAAATCTGCTCTCACTTCAGTGTTACTTATTTGTGCAGCAAGCAATGCGTGTCATTGATCTACCGAACTTTTCGTGAGAAAGTTTGATGTGAAGGGACGAAAGTAAATTTTCAAGGGTCTACCAGTGCTTGAAACATTTACCTACCACAGGTAATTCATATAACATTGACAAACAAGTACGTGCACAACTCTATTTTTAGCGGATTTTCAAAATTATGAGCTTCGGTTTGACGGTAAAGTACAGGTAGTTCAGAGTACATATATTGGCTCGAATTTGTAAGTGGAACAGAACAAAATTGATGATTGGGAAATCAACTAAGCACGAAATTGTATGGGACAAAAGAAGTTGGCAAAAATTTTGATGTATTAAATCATTGTTTTTTAATAACACAATTTTAGTATATTGATTAAAAGATATTTATGGAGCTTCCAGAAACTTCCATAAACACATGTAATGTAAACAATGATTGGCACAATCATTACCTTCCCAGATTTTGTTAAAGTAGGAAGCCCTGTGAGTACACCACCGAAAGTCAAAGAATGTCCGAGTCGTTTCGAAAGCAAATAATTTAGTTAGATTGTGTAATACAGGATTAACCAATAAGGAAAGGGCTGAACGAGCAATGGTTCCATCCTCAACTGCTGGACAGCAGATCAGAAGCATCGAGAGACTGCTGCAATCTCCAATCTGCCGAGAGTCTGAGCTCCTCGCACGAGCACAGGCCGCTCTCGACGCTGTAGGCTGCACAAGGTGACCAAAGAGCCCATGGCAACCCGTCTACACCTACAGGAAGAACTGGAGTCTCGAGGAGTTCACGACAGTCGAATAACGGCTAGAAGAGAATTGCATCAAACTGGTTCACATGCCTTCACTTCACACAGAACTTTTCTTCTTACAGCAAAACATGTGAAGAACCGTTCAACGTTTTCCAAAGACCCTCTTGATGATGGAATTGAGTTTTGAAACGAGCTGTATGGTTTGATGAAAGCTAAATTGAACTTTTCGGCCGAAACGACGCTTGCCATGTTTGGAGGAAAACAGGGAATGCCTATGATCACAAGAACTCCATCTAAACCTTCAAGCATGGAAGAGTCTGCCTCATGGTGGGGGCTGTTTTACTGTCCGCGGTCTAGGGGAACTCCACATGAATGATTGAGAAATGGATTCTTTCATGTACAGGCCTATAATAGAGCAGGGACTGCTTCCGAGCGCCAAAAAATCTATTGCCAGCTAAGTTGGATTTTGCAGTAAAACAATTACCTCAAAAATACGGCGAAATTAACGAAAGAGGGATTCACATATAAGAAGATAAATGTCCTTCCGTGACCTTGCCAACTGTTTGATCTTAATCCCATTGAAAATTTGTGTCTAATATTTAAAACTGCTGCGCGCAGATGAAGTACAAAGGACTTTATTGATTCGAGGGTCATCTGCATGCCAAAATAGAACAAGGTATCACAAACGGAGAGTCAAAAGTTAGCTTCCAGTTGGAATAATCGTCTCCATGCTTTTATCGAAAATCAAGGTTATGCCATTAAATACTGAAGACTCGTTTTTTGTTTCAGCGTAATACTTGTGTCCCGTACATTTTTTGATAACTAGATTTTCAGGTCGTCATTAAATTTTGTTCTATTCTGTTTGAATATTCTGGTAAGTGCATGTCCTCTGGACTACCTGTCATCTTTATCTCAAACCAGAACTCGAAATTTACAAAATGTATCAAAATTAGAGTTATGTAAGTGTTTATTTCCAGAGACGGTACATCGGACACAGTATTGCAATCAATTGAGAACTTAGAGAATAAATTAGGATCAGAATACACAGCACTTGTGGGCTTAAGCAGGTTACATAGCTTCTAGGGTTACTTATATTGAGATGTGTACTTTTTGTTCCTGGTGCATTGATGTATAATAATAATAGCTTAAAGTTACGCGTAACTAAAAAAGTGATATTAACTGAATGAACAGCTTCAAATTTCAAATTAGGGTGTAAACATAGTATTAGCAAGATATTAAAGTACAACACTGATTTTGAATTGCTTACGCTGTTGAACTTTGAGAACGAAAGCCAAATTGTTTGTTATGAAGTTATGAATTTCGTTCAAGATATAAGTACGATTTATTGTACTCTTTTTCAAAATTTCCTACTAAGAATTGGAAGGACAGAGATTGCCTATAATTATTAATAATACACTGTTTAAAGGCATTTTTGAAAATTTAAATTTCTGTTGCTGTTTTCAAGTTTTCGGGAAAATTCCATTGGAAAAATATTTATTCATTAAATCAGCAAAAATGGACGAGATTGATTCAGCTATGGATTTTAGCACTTCTATGGTAAAAGTTTTAATTCTGTTTAATATTTTGAGGCACTGATTACCTCACCATTAGATCCTGGTGTGACGAAGAAAAAATGGCTTACATTTAAGTGCGTGAGATGATGCACGTAATCATTTAAGTTTGTATTTTTGAACACTGTCAGCAATATTTTTGCTTATACTTCCGAAAAATTTATTGAATATATTTGCTACATCTTTTTCACAATGATAAATTATATTATTATTCGCATTTTTTTGCATAATGTTATTTTTTTAAATTGATTTGTACCGCGAATTCAATACCTTCCAAATTTCTCTTTAGTCAGTTTTTAGGCGTTAGAACTTATGATGAACTAATTCATTTTTGCAAATCAAATTGGACTGGAAAATAATTTTTCGAATTTATTGTATAATTTAGGTTGAATTTTCTCTCGTGCAGTAGTACGAGGTATGCTTGGCGCTTCTTGATTCTATATTTAGTATCTTAAATAATGCAAGGTGTCTAATGATTAGACAACGTTTATTCTATGTATTATTTATGAGGTCCGTCAGCCTCACACCACTGCATTATCAATATAGGTTTCGTTTGGGACGGAGCTCAAATTTGCCTCTCTAAACTTGTCATATAAGTTTGATAAAGTTGTTGAGTTAATTCTACGGTATAAATAAGCCTCTGTAAGATTTGTTCATTTCTACGAATAATTTTTTTTCTTAGAAGTATTGAAAAATGATCGGATACATCAGCGGGTGATATTCCTGTCAAAACGTAAGTCGGTGGAGTTATGAAAAAGTTTTTATTAATGTATCCGATTCAGAAAACACTAAAGTTGGCTTATTAATTGCCTTCAGGAATGATTTTGAATGTACGAGATTTAAGAAGCCCAAAGTTGACTCTCAGTTTTCAGAATTTAAAAGTTTAGGTTTAAAATACCAGCACAAAATGATTTCGTCTTATGGAGGCTCGTTTAAGAGACTAAATAATTTATTTTATTGATAAATGAACGCAGTTGAATGGCCAGAATGAGGTCGGTAGATTGTCCCTCGGAGTAAACGTTTTGTACTTTTCTGTATTTCAGTAAACATGATTAAAATATCCCTGAAAATTCATTGTTGCTTCTAGTATAATTTTTGTTGCTAATTATTGAGAAATAATCTCTACACAACTGTTTAAAGCTGCTTATTGTACCGACCAACTATGCACTCGGCTTCTGCAGAGTAATGATTGCCGCCGCTACTACTTTTGTTCCACTCATACAAGAAGGCCTTATTTTCTGGACATTTCAGTTTGAGTTTCAGTAGGAAAGGAATCACATTGGAACCCGAGAGATACTTTATTCCACTCATGGACTAAGTGGTTTACCCCGGCGATTCATATGTTTCTTTCATACCGACAACATAATCCACAAAAATAGAAAGTTTTTCACTGCAGTTATGCAATAACAGAGTTTTAGGTTAACCTTACTCGAGTCTATGAGTAATTTCCATTTGTTAGCCATACTCTCGTGTGCTAGTTTTTGCGCGATTGCATTAACGCCAGTAGAGAGAAGTACATTTTTCTTGCTTGAGAAAGGCTGATAAATCTTCAAAGCGAGAGTGAGAAATGAAAATTTTCATATCTCCGCGGGGAAGATTCTGTTGCTGTTATCTCGATTCCAAAACTTCTACCCTCGCCTTTGAACGAAGCTAAGTTTTTGTAGATATGTGTAAATGGTCATAATTAAGCAAGCGTCGTTCCTTTCCCATATAGGCTCCGCTACGAGCTCTTTTAAAAGGAAAATCATGAAGTTCATTGTGTGAGGTGCGAAGGAACTCAAGTGAATGTAGTGATGAAGAAACAGGGACGGGGCTATCGAAATCAAGGGCTAACTTTCAGAGCCAACTTACATTTTATGTGTGCAAGTCTTGCTCTATTTTTTGAGGGGTTACTAATATTAGCGGCCTAAAATATTAATGATCAGGCACCTGATCGTTCGACCCACGCTGCATTATTGACAGAGCAAGCAAGATTCCCTTGCGTTTTCCTATAAGCTACAGCGTAAGCCCTGCAGGCACAGCAGTGCAGCAGCACACATGCAGCGCCCTCCCTTTCATCTTGATCACACACTTTACAACCGAAATAATTTTTATCGGTAATTTTCAATTTAGTGACAGCGTTCTTGCGCTGGCCACACTGATCAAATTTTCCAGGTCCATGGCGAAAGTTGTGTAGGTGATTCACGGAACCGGTCTAATTCATTGCATTTAGCATAACACACACAGCTAAAACAAGCTACACAGAGCGAGAGGCCGCACGTACCACAAGCAACAGCAGAGCAAATGACCCTTGAAATTTTTTAGAACAAACTGACGTATATACAGCGCTCTTTCGCAACATGTCCACGTCATTAATTGCGAAGCGAAATGATAAATTTTCCGATTGTTTGTTGCACTGTGGCTATGTCATTAATTGTGAAATATTTTATTGCTGTTACTTCCTTAATTTTGCACTTAAACATCTTTTCTTTTGGCAAATTTTATAATACGGCCTATGTATCTTTAGCTGAGAGGTAGTTAAGATCGTGTGCAACGCATTATCTAAAATACTGTGATAGCAGAACAAGCGTGAAAACGAATACTGAATCATCATTTTCAATTGAATATAAAACACCCGCTTTTACCGCATTTATAAATCCTATAATCATACACTTTTTGTTCAATAACGATGACTTAATAGTTATTACCGTGCTATAGTAGTTGATGAGCAGCATTGCTCGCCCTAACATTGCCAAACTATTTAGATCAGTCGAACTTAGAGTCTGGAAGACGCATTAACTCCAAGTTAGCGTTCAGCTCACAGCTCTCTGACTCTAGGTACCGGGAGCCATGATGAGTTGCATCAAATATTCCAGACTTCTTCGATATTTCATGTGCAGTCATTCATTTATGCTATTGCAAGTATATGGTTCCACAACCAATCTAAGGGTACAACATGATTACTCCTTTTTGCACATTCATGCTCTTTAAATTCTTGATAATATCATCCACGCTATAGCGAACACTTCGTTCTAAATCCGACCGATTTCTCTCAGTTTTTTTCCGACGATTCTCTTCTCTGAGACAGAAGCGTGGATTTTGTTTTTGCGAAGAGAACATTTTTGTCGCAGCTCTGGAGAAAATTCTCGGAACAAAGGCGATTAACGTTACGTTCCGGGAAGACATCTGAGCGGTAGGGTGGAGTTACTCGTGTGGCCTGACCTGAGACATTGTCTTCCTTTATTTCCATATTTTAATACGCTTACACGTTTCTTCTGCTTTTTACTAATTCATGTAGGTCTATTTTTGTTCTTTGACGTACTTTTTCAGCAGAAATAGACACTCTTCTGAGCAAGATTCTACAAGAAAGGTGACCTGACGTACAACATTTGTGCCTACTGCTCGAAAAGTTTAGTCAAATTCATTCCCCTGAAGGTGAAATATTAAGAGATCTTTTTGAAATACCTTTTGGATATTTTCCTGAATTTTCTGAGAACTTTCGAAACAGAAATAGTATTTTTTCTACGGTCGCAACAAGAGGTTCTTTTATGACCAAGCCCTTGTAGACGCCAGTGCGAGTACGTTGCTGAGGCAGCCTTGATCATAGAGAGTTCGCCGCTGCTCAGTGGCACAGAGTTATTCCAATATATTGATGTAAGGAAGCTCATTTTGTGGTACAACACTAAAAGGATAGAAGATGAACATGCCTTACTAGGAAAACTAAAAAGCCCTTTTCGTTTACAACAGATTTCTTACGCTAGAATTTCTCTATACTAAACGAAAGGCAAAAATTGTAAGGGACAGCTTCCTCGTACAAACAGGAATATTTTCTTTTTCAAACCTTTCATGTTGATTGCATTTAGCTCTGGCTTAGTTTTAACTAAGTGCTCTGACTAAACAAAGGATGTCGATCCGAGTGCCAGGGTGTCCGTGCCTCGCACCTGCTCGCACACACGGCCTCCTCGGCGCAGTTCCAGGCCCACGTCGCGCCTACGCCAAGCTCGTCGAAAGATCAATCTTTCAAATTGCGTCCAGAATTTTTATGCAAATTTCACTTTCCCAACCGCCGTGGCATCTGTGAGTGAAATTCCCATCCTAAGAACCCCGACAGAATATTATTATATGAGAAGCTACGAATATTTTTGCTCGGTGCCTGAGTCCGACATTTGATTGGCGGTAGCGGCACTCAAATAAGTCAATACGTTCCGGTAAAATTTCAAGTTGGCGTTCGAAAGTCATTCAAATATGCGGGCGAGAATCTCGACCTGTTAGCTGTGCATTGACGGCTTCTTGTCGAAGTCGGGAGCTCGTGAAGGGTTCTGGTGGGCCCGAGAGGTGACTTGAGACGCAGGCCGAGCTGGCGATGGGCCCACAATGCGGGCCATAAGTTTGGCGGAGCATGCGAAATAACGTCGATAAAGCGCCCAAAAATATTAAGTTTTCAGAGATTCAAGCCTAACAACTATTTTTCGCAACGTACTGCTCTTGCGCAGGTCAACCATCAATTGATAATTACAGTGTATTACAATCTCAAGGCAATCATCCTTCAATGGATAATTACAGTGTATTACAATCTCAGGGCAAACAAATACAAACGTCCCACGACAATTAAAAGTAGACTGTGTGCTATTCTGAACTTCAGGCCTATGTATGGTTTCCACTTTACGCGTCAGTTATTATCTCTTCCTATCAGATATCAGACTGCTCAAGTGAGTAACATCATTTAATTAAATATATTGTACTACAAAATACTTCTATGGGTATCTCAATTGTTGAGTTGTTATCATTCATATTATATTTAGGGCAACTCTCTCTGATGACAAAAGTTTACTGGCACGATTTTTTTTCATTTCTGGCTGGCACACGTTAGGCTCGCGTAGAAATTCGTGTGCTGAGCGAGATTATAGTTCCAGCACTTTATCTGCCACCTAACCGTGCCATCAAAGAAAGAATATCTCAAAAAGAGCAACCTGAATGTAGTGCATTTTACATCTGGAAAACATGACTGTAAAGTTCATCTTTGAGCAGGAAATCCTAAATTTAGTAATAATTTGAGTGAAAAAACTTTAACGTGGTCAATTTCCTGGCAGGAAACCATGTGGGAAACAAACATTGAGTGATTTGTTCGACGACATATATAAAGACGCGTGTAACATTCCGTTTTTTATCAAGTAAAGTTAAAAGTCAATTGAGGAAGTTTTTGGAGTCATACTTTTGCTAAACAAACAAAATTGTACTCTGTAAGGCTAGTTTACCTCGCTTGTTCACGCTAAGATTAGAATACAAATTTGAAGACAGCTATCGATGTAACCCGTAAAAATTTCGTACCACAAAAAATGGTCAAAGAACTCATGCATCGGACGACGAATTTGTTCTGTCTACTAGGAGATATTTTCCTCGCTGTGGGTCCCCATTTTGTGAAAATGAACACATCGGGCTGACATGAATAAATGATCACATGAAAAATGGACTCAAAATGTCCGAAAGTCGGCAGCGTCTCTCCAACTTTTCTGAAATGAAATACATTCTTGCCCGTCGGTGCTTCTCCCTCGAGAGCTGCTGCCGTGGGTGACGGGAGAACTGATCACGTAACCAAAGTACATTCACATCTAGCAGGCAGAAATAAGCTGATCACGTAACAAAGTACTTTCACATTTAACTGGCAGGAAGAAGCTGATCACTTGAAAAAAGTACTTCACATCTAGCTAACAGAATGAAAGTGATCGTGATACAAAAGTTCGTTCAGTACCAACTACCAGAATACTCTTTGACTTTAGTTGCATTGACTCAAAATTCTCCGAACAAAGACGTGTGTAGGTCGTTCTTCTGTGCATTATGATATAAAACAAGATACGCCCATGCAGTGTGACCGATGTAAGAACATGATGCGCGTTCTGTTTGGACTTGATATATTCGTAGATTTACAAAGAATAAGAATGATCAAGACGTAAACAAATTTAGCAGCTGAAGGTGTGAGGAGACTAAGATTTTTTTTGAGGTTGTACTTTGCAAAGAAACTATAGATTTAGACTCGATAAACTTTTTCCCATTGTTGAACGTTTTAGTAGTAATGCTTGTTGAGAAATCCCACACTAATAACATAAATTCCGGGTACTACAGGGTGTCCCAGAAAAAAGGAAACCCATTTTCAAA
>VOMN01124150.1:0-10359 GCA_014899125.1 Orchestia grillus
CATTTACGCAGCATAAAGAAGAATTCTAAATAGATAGACTATTCCTTTAATCACCGGCGATATATCCTTCATTTTTAATAGGATAAAAGCGCTCATTTCATTTTCAATGTCAATAAATTCGTTATTTTATTCAAGTATTGTAAAGTAATACCAGTATTTTTCGTAAAAATGTTTTTCAACGTAGCAGATGATAGCACCGGGATATAAACTTACATTTGAAAATTAAAATTTTCAAGTTTCTTTCGACAATTTTAAAAATTCTGATTCTGTGGGGATATGGGGGACTATTTCAGAGTGCTATATTGCTGAATATTTCATTAGCCTACTAACGTTAGGAGGATTACTCAGATAAGCGATTGAAGGCCATTCATGATTACATTTTTATTATGCATACTGCTGCCTAATACTGCCATATTGGTGACAAGTTTACAGAGGGCGCACATTTCTTCTCGGCTCATAAATATTTCAGAAAAAATTATATGTACATTTCGATGGGCATTGACGTATCAAGCTGACCTTTGGCCAAAATAAACACCTGATTTGGAGATATTTGTTTGAAGCACTGCAGATAGAGTGGGAACTGATATTTGAATAAGATTTTCAACTGCATCATCACTGAAACCCTTTACTGATGGGTTAAATTGAAAGTTATGACTGCCTCAGAAACTTGTACACAAACTTTTTACATCTCTTACATGCACCATTAAAACAATCTTGATATTGAATAGTGTTACAACAACATTGTGCAAGATGTATATACAAGTTACCAGTTTTGTCAGTCAATTATGTTGTCAATTGGCATCAAATTCACTATAATATTAGAGTTTCCATATAAAAATATTTATCTGGATAGTATTTCGTAAATCAGTATATTTTCTCTAAGCTGGTATTCATCTCTTTCTCAGAGAAGACTAGATTTTAGAGCAAAAAAATTTGGGTTCTAAGGTCTGCGATTCTATGATATCGTGATTCCGCAAAATACTCGTTTGCTGTACTGAGTTCTCACAAATAAATGAATCGGTTGGCGTATAAATATCTTACTTCCCTCTCGCAGGTTTGCACTGCTCAGTTGACCATTTTTAACATTTTTTTGCGAGAAAAGGGTAGCTTATGTATATTATATTTGTTTTATTGCAATGTTCGTATATAAACAAACTTTCTTGATGGAGTTAGCAGAGTTAAATTTGCTGGGTTGCTTTACGAAAACTGAGATTGTCGTTACTTTTGTAGCAATATTGCTCATGGATGAAAACAAGCATATTACAGCAGTAGTGAATATGATTGCTAATAAAACACTTGTCTAGGACGTTTTTCGTATGTTTCCTTGTCACAGACTGTGTTCAAACTCGCTATTTAGTTTTACCGTTGCAAACGTTTACCATGGCACGGTTGGCGTTTTACCATTGGCCTTCAAAATGTGGATGAGTTTGAATAATTTTGTTATTTAATTCAACCTATAAGAAATTTCCTCCTAAATGCCGAAGAATACTAATTCCAAATTTGCTATCTCGCTTCTTCAGTTGGCTATGTATGATAATTTATTTCTTCTACCCGACTATCGTCAAGAGATCATTAACATAGATGCACGTTCCAATCCGTTTCCATCTTGCTCCAAGTCGCTTGCATCAAGGCTTTAGTCGTCTAAAATTCCGTGACTGTTGAGCAGACAGTTTAAAAAATTATACTTCTTATAGCATGAACACATCAAATGAATATTTCATGTAACATGAGTTAAAAAGCATAACCGCAAAATGGCATGAAAATACACTCTTAACTTATCATCTACAAAACAATTAACGTTCTGTAAGCCGAAGAAATTAGTTCTCAAGTTAGTTCTAAAAATCTGACTGATTCGAACTGTATATACCTACTATAAAATGGGAGAATTTTTTAATGGAAAGTTACTGTATATTTATGTGATAATATTCTAAAGACACAGTATCCGAGGCTTGCAAACGAAGTTAAGGAGATCTCATTAGGTATATGCCGGTACATGTTTACAGCTGATAACCATGATTATTTAAAAACTGCTATAGCTTGTTCTATAATATAAACGACAACAACCACCTAAAATCTCTCACAATAAAATTTTCAAAAGCCTGCATATCGTATTGAGAGCAACAGACCCTAAAGTTCTTGGTGTTGTTCGAAGAAAAGAGTTCTTCTCGGCTCTATCCAATTACCCAAGCTAATGGAAAAACTTCTACAGTAATGTGAAAACATTTCGTCTGCACTTGCCGACTGCTCAGTTACGCAGTTAAACGAACCACGAATTCGACCGAACAAATTTGTTGCACGTGAAACACATCTGTAAACATAGATTGGAGTTCCATTGTACTAAATGATTCATGAAATCATCGTGCAAAAACTCAAAAATGCAGAGCGAGATTCGGTCTTTTGTAGCTGAGGTTATGGAGTTCAGGAATCTTCTCCGTTGTTTTACGCTATCCTTCTCTTCACTTTATCAGCGTTTTAGAGTAGAATATTAATGGGTCATCTGTCTTTGGACAAGCGCATGGTTGAGAAATATCATTGTAACAAGCCTAACTAAAACTGAACTTGTTCAGTAGAAGAAGACACGAAATATTTACTTTACACAGAAGTAAACATCGAAGCACTGAACACATACCAAAAATGTAAACGTAAAACACATTGACGACAACGAAACATTAATAATCTATAACATCATGGTGAAAAGAAGCAAAGGATAGACGTCCAGGTTCGAGGTAGGGTTTGTTGCATCCCATTGTTCGTTCAAGGTCTCAGGCAACCGGAGTTGGAACAGAGGTTTCTGAAGCACTAAACCAGGGTGGGGTTGTGGGACTTGAAATACAGGCAAGATGAATTCCCTCCACGTTCAGGTTAGGCTAGCTGCTGCTCTGATGAGTGTTCCAGGGTAAAGCTCTAACAACAGAGATCTTGGCAGAGAAGTCGAGCTGCTACAGAAGCCCGGACAGCTTCAGCATGACTCCCCACACCGTCCCTTAATATTTAAACGCGTCACATGTTACGCACAACAGTAGACTTCCGCCGAACAACTTAAATTCAGGCCCTCTCCCCTGCGCCCTAGACGCTTTTATTAAGGTTGACGCCCCTATAACTCAGGGACTAGCTGCACTGAATTATGCACAACAATATTCAAGAGAACAACATCTTACTTCGATAATTTACTTTTATTCACCTTCTTAGAAGCCGTCGATATCCCATAGACGAACTGTTAGCCCAGAGCTCCGTCAGGGTTCTATGGCCTCTACCCGGGAACGAATGATCTTGTTAACAAGCCATTCCACCGAGGTAACGCTGACAAACGATTTGTATCGAAAAAGAATAAGTCGCAACTCTAATAAGAATGATCATCAGACTCATAGTCAATGTTTTTCGCTGTGAAACTGAGAATCATGCTCGCATTCATGACGATATTTTCAAAAAGGATCTTCATACTTGAAGTTTTTAGTAATGGAGATAGTTAGACCTCTAGTAGCTCCACTTCTTCAAATGGTCTGTCGTTCATCGAACAGAGGTTGGAAAAAAAAAGCGGAAACGGTAGCGATTTCCAGGCAGTATTTCAACGAGCGCTAACGTTACGATCTTGCATTCCAAATTCGTATTGACGGCTTTTCCTTTTCTGATAAATGAAATAGGCTTATAATTCGTTTAATTTCCCTTAAGATCTTACTGAAGTATAAAGTTAATCACTGATTCATGACCTCATTGAGCTTTAAAAGCACAAACAGTCAGGGCTAGAATGGAAGACGTACAGGTGTCAAGGACAGCTGAATTCATGTTTTCTCGGGAGCTACAATATTACAGACTACGATAAAACTTGAGAATCAAGGCAATAACTCGAGTGAGAAGAGTGATAGCAGAAAAACTTCGGAATTTCCTGCAGAAAAAAGAGACCGGCAAGTATCCAAACACGCCGAGGTGATAAATTATCTATAAAATGCGGCTTAAGCCTGTTCAGTTGAGTAAACATATGAATGACTCAGTTTCGACCAAAACTGTTCGCCACAAGCTCAACAAAGACTGAAGAGCTGCCTTTAAGATGTCTCTTATTATCGAGCAAGACATTCAGAAGAGCTTAGACTGGAATAAAGACCGCAGCTGTGGTCGCTCTACGAGATCGGTTGCTGCAAAATTGGTTAACAATCGATCATGTGAACATATTAGAACCCTGGTAAACTCAATGTCGCCCTGCATTTCTATCAGTATGAGTGCTTGTGAAGGTCCTAGAGACCATACTAGCAGCATGTGGCTAATTTTTTATCCGATCTTGCAACATAAGCTGCTATTGTAGTGAGTTAAGTCCTATAATGCACACAGTTGACTTGTTGATCCAGAAATAGGCTCTCTCTTCTTTCCTTGACACTGATCCATTGCTATTTACAACGAAGATATTTTCTGAGCCCACTATCATTTGATCATGATTTGTACATGTATATACGGTATACTGCATGGTGATAGCTATTTTCTCCGCACTATTAGAATGAATATAACTAAAATTCTATCCCAAAAGTTAATATTTCCGTTAAAAAGCCTACTTTAAAATGAAGAACGAAACAGTAACATGCGTTTTTCTAAGTTTTCTGCCAAGCATTCGATGACAAACATATCACCGCTGTCGTTACTTAGCCAGGATTCACAGTCGCCGCTTGCAAATGACAGGCGAATCGCTTGTTTGTGAAAAGGATAAGACCCAAAGATTAACAGTCCACATAATGGAGTATCTCCTGTTCCTACGGAAAATACGTAACGTGAAATTGTGAATATTACACGAAGTTTTAATTCGTAACAAGTATCTCCAACTTCAAATCGCTAATCCTCTCTATAGATGAAATATCGCAGGAACAGGTAAAATACTGTCATTCTGCCATCCTAAGAGTAGTGAGTCACGTGTTGAACGTAAACTGTTTCACCACAAAAAATTGGAAATAAATTGTGATGGCTTCCTCCCTGGTCATTTCAAAGGCATCGCACATTTTTTCAGATACAAATTAAGGTTCAACAAAGCACATCAATTAGCTACATTTAAGCTTTTACGTGACATCCTTGCTTACGAATAATCTCTGTCTCCTTATTTAACATCTTTTTAACATCTCGCTTGATGATTGTTTTGTTATTAAAGTCAAAGAAAAACTACAGTTTGTCTAGGACTTCTTCTTTTGAAATCAGAGCTTTCCCTCTTAGTTGCGGAGGCTAGGGTAAAAACAGATGGAGCAATGTCCGAAGAGAAAGCTGAGTGAGGAAGGTTTCCCGCCTAATTCTGGCCTAAGTCGTTTGCTCTGCATACACACCGTCCCAGTCATAAATAAGAACTTTGCGTTTGGTCACAGCTAGACGATTTTTAAAACATTTTTTTAAACATTTTTAAACATTTATATACCACAAGTAATTTACATCAGATACAGNTACACTCAGGTATGTAAGTTACAGGAACTGAATGAGTTGGAAAGTCTGGACCTATGGAAAGTCTGAGCAGTTGCTGACCATGCAGTTCAGTAACAATAGTCTCGTCGTTCTACGATGGCTTTTAGTGAATTATTCTTCTCACTCTCACCATTGGTCCACTTCCTTGTCATCCATGGCTCCTCAGGAGGCATAGGATGTGCCGTAAGCAATGGCATGATGTTAGTTCGGTCTGTTTATCCTATGCGATGGAAAATGGGGTCTCTAGGGTGACATTATAATGTTACATCATTTTCAGCTGAGCCTTCGGGACTTCTATCTTTCGTGCCCACTTTGTTTTTTCTAATTTCATGACTTTGCTGATTATTCTTTGTATTTACTTCCTCTTCTATCTTAACTTACTGCTTCTATGTGTGGCGAATTCTGTGTGGGAACATACCTTCACATGAGTTCCGCGTTCACAACACTTCATGCTAAATGATCCTTTCTTTTCATTCTCTTCCGGTCACTTTCAATGAGCCCAGGGAACATTAATCTAATAAGCTAACGATAATCGTGACCCGTTGTTAGAAGGAAATACTGCACTTAAGAATTTTCTGAACCATTTTTTCTACATGTCGATTCATTAACTGCGTGATTACTATAAATATCTTAAATTTTTCAGGACTCTATGTTTCCGTTACAAGCATTTGTAGAATGAAAAAACACAATACACTGATCTAATACTTGGTCAAAAAAGCACAAATAGAAAAATTTTTGACGATAACTTGTACTGAAGACTACTGAACTCTGAATATCGCTACTCGCTGTTCACCAACTTATACCTACTTAATTCTCTCAGTCCGTGATCACGTAAATTGCCACTTGAAATCAAGTGAAACTAATAACACTAAATGATAACACGTTAACATAGAAGAACAACGCAGTACGACCACGTTTCTAGTAAGATTAATTTTCTCACGAACAGGAGCTTGTGAGTATTTCTGTTTCGCGAAGGGAGCGGGAATCCTCTGTACGAGTAAGCGTCGTACTAATTCTACTTTTTCAGTTAAGTTTTTTTTTTGAATGAGCAATATCACTATTTATTACCTGTGTTATTATACGTTAAGTGGATTATACATCAAATTCACGAGCAGTCAAAGTGCTGGTATCAGAAGAAACTAGTTCTGTTGTGAAGATGAAGAAAAAATCTATTGAAGATTCAGGAAACGAATACATTTCATGAACTTATCATACCAACACGCCAGAGCCACATAAACAGCTAGAGAAAAGACTGGCCATTTCAGAATGCAATGTTCTATTATAGTAATGGATCCATCCAAAGCAAGTATTATTGCTGCAAAGGGTCAGGATTGAAGCCCTCCCTAGCTATTTACGAAGCAGAAGCAATGCTGATCAATTTTTCAGAAGGTATACGTCTCAACACACCTCACTATTATGCTCAAAATTTAGAGCTTATTGCGAAAAATGTGACACCCTGTCTAAGCTTTAAATCAATTAGCACGTGGCAAACAGAGCAGTTCCATTGGTTTAGCATGATTACTAAATTTAAGTCGTTCAACATTACAATCAAAGCTTCTAAAGGAAATTCTCGCTGTATGATTTAAATCCATTGTAATAAACACGTTTCCATTCGACGCAGAACTTGGCCACGGAGCGTTCACGGGGCGAGATAGGATGGCAATTCCAAAAAGCCTCACTACCGTGAGGAATGAACACCTGGAAACCGAACTTCAATGTTGACAAATATTTAGCAGAGCAAACTGAAGCAAAAAACCTGCATTTTCAACAAGCGTTGAACGACACATGTAATGAAGCATTATAGTAGCAAATATTTCTTATATTATAGCAAAATCCACATACGCCTTTATTATGCATGTTAGATGTACATAAAATAAATTAAGCGAGGCCTGTAATAACCATTTCAAGGAATAACGAAGACGTCTCAGATTCAACGAAAAATAAAGCTGCTTCGAACGATGTCGTCACCTATGTTTATCTTCACATTTACCTACTATAATTTGATAAGAGCTGTATAGGATATACAATAGAATAATTTGAAATGTCAATTCAAAAGGAAACATTTGGTAGATATTATTTCTCTACCTTTCAACAGTGTTAATTTATTTCAGTTTTTTTAATGATTTAAAGACGATCTGCATTAAAAAAATTATAAATGGTAATTTCTGGAAAATTTTGTGTGACAAACTTAGAATAGTAACGGCAGTGTTTTTCAACGTTGCACATGACCAGTGTCCACACTAGGAACTTTTCATTTAGACGATGGACTGTTGGGAGACCATTCTTTTAACGGCAGAGATTCTGAGACACACTCCGAGACAAAGGCCCTATTACACGATCAAACTTTTTTTGCAAACGGTGAGGAAAGTTTGCAAATAGATGTCATTTTGTGACTGCGATTACATGAGCTGCGTCAGTCATGCACCCATTTTCATGAGAGGTAATTGCGGTGCTCGTGCTGCCGAAGCTAAAGAATCACAAAAGCTCGTTTACAAGGTGTTATGGCCGCCTCTTTTGCTCAACGTCTGCATTTTCAATACTCTATCGTCATAGCGAATGTTTCTCACTTGCCTTAATCATGGATTAGTTTTAATACATTCGACGAGGTCAACGAGAGCAGCGCGCGGCCATTCTAGCGTGATATTCAACCTTACTTCTCGATGTCTAAGGACTCAAGATTTCGAGATGTCACTGACTACGTGGTAATCAGCAGTCTTTCAAAGTTTCATCTTGCATTCACTCTTTTCTGAATTTTTGATCGTATCGCTTAGCTTGTTTACACTTAGACGTTTTTAAGGATCGATACGTATGCTACAGCACATCAAGAATGTATCAAGCGAGCGCACCTAATGAGCGATGGATGTAAGACGCAGCCACTTTCCCATAGAGCAACGATTGAACTGCCTGGGTCACGCGCCCGCGTGACATCGCGCCACCACGGTGCCAGGACACGCCTCACGCCGGTTACGTAATCGTAACAAGTAACAAACGAGAACGGAAAAAGGTTTTTGCACGGAAATTACCACTTATAAGTTGCAAAACTTCTATTTGCCACAATTCTATGCATATTTAGTGTAAATTTACATCATTATCATCATTTTTGACAGCAATGATGTCATAATTTTAGGGGGAATTTAGAAATGTCCAAGTCCTATCTGAAAATAATATAGAAAATGATCTGTAATCTAGGCCCCATTTTCCTACATCTAAATCACTCCGAAATAATCTAGATCTAGATTAAAATAATCTAAGTTGGCAGCCCTGCGCCAGGAGACAATACCACACTGACTCTGTTAGGCAGTGTTTGCGGTTCCTGAACAAGAGTTTTCAAGCTTGCACGAAACCACATCAACTCCGCAAATATGCGCCAAGTGGCAAACAAATCTGCTAGTTTGAAAATAAAATATGCGATTTGCCAAAGAAAGTTTGCTCGTGTAATAGGACCTTCATAAAATGAGAACAGTCCTCATCGCATGATGTAATTCGCATTCTTTTATCACAATCGGCCTTTATTAAGTCACCTTGAGGCAGCACCATTACGTGAGATGATCTGCCGCTATGCTCTTAAAACACGTAAATTTTTAATACACAACCGCGCGTTCTATCTTAACATAAAAAATAATAATTCCATTGGTTCTGAGGTATGTGAGTGAGAAAAATGTGCTTAATGTCGAAATTCTACTTTTGCGAAGTTGAGTATTGCACTTTATTCTATTTCTTTGAATGTCTCTAATTACAGTCTTTGGCATTCAATAAAGATTTGATTGTCAGTCTTTCGTCAGTTTTTGATTACAGTCGTATTAATATTAACAAATTGAGGGAATTGACTACATAAAACGGAATACATAAAAGACGGCTGTCGTTCAGTTGTCCAACTGCCTTCTCTGTCTGTAATTCTTTACATGAACCTTGCTGATAAATGCATCTTTGAAATAGCCAGGCCAAAAACTTCATAAAGATTAGCCTGAATTTCCAATCATGCGTCATTTTAATTCAATATGCATTCAGAAATATTGATACATCGTGAGTTCATCGTGCCAAAAATTAGTCGCCTACTACTAATGTGGAGTAGGACCTCCACGAGCACGAATAATGGAGTCTACAAGTGTTCTGATATACACCTGGTCGATTTCAGGTCACTCCTGCATCAACTGATCTCGTAGAGCATCCACAGTGAATGGGCGATTTTTTCTACTTCTAAGTTGTCGTTCTAGGTGATCTCATAAATTTCTATTGGGTTTATATCTGAAGACTTATTAGGAAATCTAAATGCCAGGCGTATTCTGAACGTCTCTCATGCCAATAATAACAGTTTTTCCTTTTGCCTTATGCACCCGGCAGTTGATATCCTCGAAAGGATTTGAAAAACAATGTGTGACTGATTTTTTGACCAGGGAGCTTATATACCTCGTGTCCGGCTGAAAACGAAGTGTAAATTAATGATGATTTATTTTCTCTTCAACCTCTTAGACCTGAGTCCATTTGTTGCAGGTGATTGGTGTGAGACGCACACGGTGATTGAGTCAGGTGACACATGACATGTGAGCATAAACGTAATAACGCAATCCGGCCGCCTGGAGTGAAGACCTCGTCACGTTATCCAAATCCCATCGGCCTGATGGTGGAAGTAGATCGATTCGAAGTTACAGTGTATCATAACATAGTGTTCCTATCTCAAGATTCGTCATAAGATATTCAATAACAACGCCCCTATGAAAGTGAAAAAAAATCGTAAACCCATCCAATAAATAGATACGCTATTATTCCTCGTTATAATAATTAAAAACCAACTTTTAAGTACTTAATACACACTCAATACAATGAAGAACACTTTTCAAGCTGAAAAAGTGAAATAATACAGAAACATATATACATATATACGACTCTCGCGTTGACTCTCGTCGCGGATGGTCGATTGAAACGTCGCTCCCG
>VOMN01124151.1:0-14162 GCA_014899125.1 Orchestia grillus
CCTCCCCCAGAGCTCCCTTGTCGTGTTAACGCACGACGCTCCAGCGGCGCGCCAGCAAACACGAATTTTTTCCCGATTTTATTACGCGATCCTTCAGAATTTTCCATTAACTTGATTGAGTCTCAGACTCGTTTCATTTTAAGAAGTAGGGAATCTTTTTCATAAAACTTATAGAAAAAATTAGCTTATAAAAATCACTGCATCTCCGCCCACTGCGTGGGAGTTCACCGAAGATTTACGTAACGTAAGTCTGTGGTCCCTGCGCGTGGGTCCCTGCGCGTAGACGGGCGAGCTTAATTATCCTGTGGCCGATATGAAAGTTTACTCTCTTTATCACTGGGATTTCGAATGTCTAATTCAGGTGCCAAATCCTAGGAAAAAAGCATGTTGGGTGAAATAAACCAATGTTGAAAGTCAGCCGTTATGTAGGCTGTTTTTGAATATTTACATCGGCGCAGTTTCATGCGGAATTGATTATGTATTTTAAAATTTTGAAGACATGGAGCAGTCTCTCTCTTGCATTCTATGTACATTCAATTCACTAGAGTTTGCTGCTCTTAGAAGTGTATTTTTACCTTCTGTGACGAATTAATAACTGATAATTTAAAGCCGAGTAAATCATGAGTACGATTACCCATAGCGAAATGTACCTATTATTCCTAAACTTGTTTTGGTGTTCTTGAACTTGTTGCAGTGAAAGTGCTCTTGAATTTGTTGTCCTTAGTAGAAAAACTTCTCAAATTGTCCAAAATTTTCGAGACGCTTTTCATTTCCGCTTCTTCTCCAGCGTTGCAAGTGAGATTCATATCTCAGAGTGCACTCCCGCGAAATTCATATCCACTTACACTGCCCCGGGCAAGGGCAGTTCAGTGACCAAATGATGACTTCACTGCAAGCCATTGTGAAACTTGAATGTCATTAAATTTGAATGTAATTAAACTTGAGTGTAAATGAAATATGTGAATAATTCAATATGTTTTCTGAAGTGAACACTCACGGTAGAGCCTCATGACCTCCGGGCATGCGCAGTTCAGGGAGCGGATCGTTTCGCTGCAGTGGATCTCGAACTGGTGGCCTGTTTCGGAGTACTCGATGTGATAGAAGTTGTCATCCTGCGTGGGGAATCCAGCGGCCCTCGTGCAGCAGCCCACCGCCAGATACGTCACGACCACGGCAACGAGGAAGGCTGTACGAGGCAGTTTTAATTTTATAAAGCAATAAAAATTACGTTTTTAACGATTTGGCTGCAGGTGGGGGGCTTTAATTAAAAAAAAATAGAAATACAGAGATTTCACAGTTCACACTTCAATTAAGTCCACCTTGCTGTTCCTCAAAATAAAGTAATCCTCCCGTCAGGATACTCTAGAAAGTGCTTTTGTTTCGCTACGGTACGTATTGTTAAAAATTGTGCTGCATCATTGATTTTAATATTATTGTGGAATGAAAGGCCAATCAGAAAAGAACAATGATTCTAAAAGGAATGAAGCTCTTATAGCTCCGGTTTTTGTAAGTGGGATACTTTTTCATCCTAAATTTGGCCTCATATTTTTTATTTGATGTTACAGTGCAGGTCTCAGCCACGGCGACCTGAATGCTGCGGTGCTGCCACCGCTGACGTGTCACATGAAGTGATGCACAAACCCTATGATTTAGAGAACTGTCCGTACATAGAACTATCCATGCATAGAAATATTCATACATAGAATTGTCATGCATAGGACTATCCATACATAGAACTATACAGACATGGAACTATCCATACATAGAACTGTCTATAATAAAGCTATCAATACCCAGAACTATCCATGCAGAGAACTACCCATACAGAGAACTATCCATACATAGAGCTATCTGTGCATTAAACTATCCATACAAAGAATAATCGGTATATAGAACTGTCCATACATAAAGCTGAGATACATAAAACTGTCCATACAGAGAACTACATATACAGAGAATTAGCCACACAGAGGATTGGCTGGACAGAAAAATCAACACATAGAACTATATTTTACAGAGAACTACCCAAACATGCAACTATCCTCACAGAAAACAATCAACACAGAAACCTGGTCACACACATGACTATCCACACAGAAAACTGGCCACAGAGAGAAAAATTTACACAGAGAATTATTCACGGCAATACCTGATGTCAGTCCTCTCCTTGACGACTTGCAAGTCGCCAAAGCGGGGCTCAGTCGACGACTTGGAGCCCTAGTCTCCCGAGAGAGGGGTGTCGTCTGGGCCGTGGAGCACCTTGAGGAAGTCTGTGGAAATTTTGATTTAATATGGGCTGTTTCATCATTTCTAATGTCTACTAAGCTGCTCGTGACCAGTTACGCATTTTCAAATAATTTTAGTTTCGTATCTAGGAACCATACGTTGGTCCTGCAACATTCACGAGGACAAAAGAAAGATTTCCGGCCTGAATTGTTGGGAGTGACTACTTTTCGACCCTGTCATGACTTAGAGCCGCGGTATTAATGGTGATAACGTTATTCTATTTAAAATATAAATTAATCAGCATTGATCAAATCCATGTCCACAGAAATGTATGTTTTACAGTTTCTGCCTTCACGAAGTTGAACTACTGATCTTCGAGAACGATATCCAATATCTTATGCAAGGGAAATATCAGTGATAAACTTGGCCGAAAATGAATATGAAAGAAATAGGCCAATTTTGTCCTGATGAAGTTCAGCTGTGTTGGCTTCTGCGATTTTGAATCTCAATTGGCTTTTGGAATCCTGAATCTCAATTGGTGTTCGGGATCCTGAATCTCAATTGGTGTTTGGGATCCTGAATCTCAATTGGCGTTTCGAATCCTGAATCTCTATTGGCGTTTGGGATCCTGAATCTCAATTGACTTTTTACTATTCGAAATACTGAATTTGCAATTCTGAATCTGAATCAGCTTCGGTTTCTGGGACTCATACATCGCGTGCTAACTCTGCTGAGCCCAAATCCCAGTATACGAGCGTATGTTGCATAATTTTTATTCTATTTTGCAAATTTTTGTGGACTGCCCACTGGAGATGGGGTGCAGAAAACTAGACTTTGTTTTTCACCGGGAAACGCGTAAGAAATTCCTCTATTCTAAAGAATTAAGATTGAAATTTAAGAAATAAGTTGTACGTGCTGAAATTGATTACAAATTCTACACACATAATATGAGCACCGAATGAATAACTGGTCATGAATGACTGTAATTTTTACTTTATTTTTGCTTCGTTGAATTTTTCGTAACGCAAGTTAAAGTACATCTTTTTTTCGAGGTGAGCACACAATGTGTATAGTTTAACGTACATCTATATTTTTTTCGGCATAAATCTAAATCACGCATGAAATTTTAAGAACGGTACGCTTTACAGATTGCGTAAAAATGAGCATCTTATTTGAAATGAAAAAACAGCGACGAGGACCTCCAGCGCTAGAAAATAAGTTCGTTGGTACCAGCAGTAAATATTTGACAAGGAACATATTTTTAGGCGAGAACACAAGAGAGCGTCTTATTTACCGTGTTAACCACTGCCCAGGTGGCCGGCGGTGCATTCACACGGTACGTGTAATCAACAGCACCCGTGTGAATGCACCATCACATGTTGTCAATACCCATTTATAGGTTAACCCATGCATTGCACCTCTACTGCACTCTAAGTTTCACAGTTCATAGTTACAACGAATCTAAAAAAAAAATTTAACGTCGAAGTTGGTGGTATTTAATGTGTTTTACCTTTTCCTTCATGATTTACATTACCATCATCATTATCACTGTTTAACTGATGCGACCTTTTTATTAATCACATATTACCGTTTCGAAAGCCCTGCATCAAAATTTTGAACATTTACAATAAATCTGCGCACATACCTTACTATCAATTTCCCAAGGCGGAAAAATGGCATGCATTTCGTATGACTGCGCTCTGAACTGTATTTGAATAAACAAACTCGCTAAGGTGGCTCCACGAGAACCACCTCTGGCAGCAATGTATGTAGATGTAGACTTGACACTTGAGTGCGAAAGGAACGCGTGAGTGTTAGCTAGAATATCGCTTGGTATGTTTATACATTCACATTTACTTAGCTTGAGAACTACTAGAAATACTTTGGAGCTTTTATACATTCCCATATTCATACCTAGAGAACTATTAGAACTGCCTTGGAACTTGTGTACATTCACATTTACTTAGCTAGAGAATCATTAGAACTGACTTGAAACTTTAAACATTCACATATTCTTAGCTAGAGAACTATTAGAAATACTTTGGAACTTTTATACATTCACATTTCCTTAGCTTGAGAACTATCAGAAATACTTTGGAGCTTTTATACATTCACATATTCTTAGCTTGAGAACATTTAGAACTGCCTTGGAATACCAGATAAAGGATTGTACCTGTACATTTGACACCAAAATAACTCAACACACTAAAGATCGAAATTGATTAGCGAAGCTTTTAGATAGTCTACTTTTTATGTAAATTACATTGTTAGTTTTCGAGTTTTTGAATGAGTTTGCAAAACTATTTACGTAAATTCAGGGTCAAGGGGTGAAAAGGGGTAAAATCGGTTACGGGGGTAAATGGGCCAGTAAAAGAGTAAAATAGGAGCTTATGGGGTTAGAAAAGTAAGCAATTCTCTTCTGCAAGAGCCAGGTTGATATTTTCGTCACTCCGTCGATAACCAACTATCCGGCAGCGATATCTGTACTGGGGCAGCCAAAATTCTAAACAATTATTGATTCCCTGCTAAAAAACCAATCGTTACCACACAAGTCAGACGCTAAAAGTTCAATTGTTAGGAGCTCACACTCACCATTGCAGAACCACTTTGTGTGGCTATGAGTGCGAGAGTGATAGTTAGGCAGCGGTGCCTTATATTAAGGGAAGGTGACCCGCTCGCCCCATTCACACTGACCTCTGCTCCCAATAGACGTCACGGCGTCAGTAACATTGCTCTGCTTGCGCCTAATTAGCTGCCGCCGTGGCAAGCGCTTGTGGGAAGGCAGTCGTCATTTTGGACTCTGAAAATAAAGCATAAACGATTAGGAAAGAGAAAATGGAGGCGGGGATGATATTATAGGAAAATGTCTTGCAAATACACGTGCAGCCAGGCGTTGTGCCGTGTATCGTGAACGGGTGTGTATCGAAATGAATTGCGCTTATTATGGTCACCATAGTCATGATTCAAAGCTCCTTATCCAGAAATGAATTCGAATTTGACTTCCTTGTTCGCTAACGAGTTTTGTTTGACTTATTGACGTTAAATTTTATGCACCGAATTATAAATTTTCTGACATTTGCAGGGATATTACATTAGTGTACGGGAATAATTTTAGGGATATTACATTACTGTACAGGAATAATTTTAAGGATATGAGTTTAGTTCACTGGAGTAACTTGGGGATGCTAGTTTAATTCACACGTATAATTACGGGAATACTAGTTTATTTCACAAGAATAATTTAAGGGATATCAGTTTCGTCATAAAATCATTTGCGAGATAATTAGTTCACTGCAGTTAGACTGATTAGCATCGCTCGCAAAATGAAGTATGGTAATCCTTTAATTTAAAAAAGTATTTATCCTGAACTTTCAGCCGAACTTAAAAACGTTCTCAAACGGACGGTCGAGAGGACGTTTAAATGCCTATATTTTCCCCTCTGAATACGAGGACTAATGTTCGAAGTAGCACAGCCTTTCATTTCATCCTAGTGAAAATTCATCACCGCGGAATGACAGAAAATGAATGACTTACAGCGAATTCATTACCTCACGTTCTTTCCATAAAATAAAATTCCCTATTTTACCTCATTTCATCTCCCCCATCCAAATATACCTTTCGTGCACGGGTCGAAATAGAGCTTTCTTTTATTTCGATTTCATGAATTCATGCCTTCTCCATACATCCTTATAATTTCATTCATTATATTTACCCGTCACACAATTCTATGCGTACCCTTAATGCGAGAGTGTGGGACTCCATTGCCTTCTTTAGATATTGGAGGCATTGGTGTCTTTCGCGTGCTTTGCACGGCGATGTTTTTTTTTTCTCGCCGAGCTCGTGAGTGGGAGAGTCAAGGGTCACGGCCCTGCGAGCCGGCAACTGTGTATGTACTTGTATGTATGCGTATGTATGTATGTATGTATGTATGTATGTATGTATGTATGAATGTAAGTAGGTAACTATGTATGTATGCATGTAAGTAGGTAACTATGTATGTATGTATGTATGCATGCATCTATGTATGTATGTATGTTCGTATGTTTGTAAGTATGTACCAGTATGTATTATAAGTGCATGTATGCCAGATGGATGCAGCCCCCCATGCCGGGCCAGCAGGGCGTCGTTGCCATGGGAAAAGCTGGCAACAGATGTCAGGACTTGTGAATGAGAGAGGTCAGGGCGTCAGGTAACGCGTTAGATCTGCAGTCGCCCCTCATGCAGAAGCTGATATCTCGAGAATTAAAATGAAATTATTTCATCAGCCCTGACAGTGGTGAGCTTGTGTACGTTCAGGTGAGCTTGTGTACGTTCTGGTGAGTTTGTGTACGTTCCGGTGAGTTTGTGTACGTTCCAATGAGCTTGTGTACGTTCAAGTGAGCTTGTGTACGTTCCGGTGAGTTTGTGTACGTTCCGGTGAGCTTGTGTACGTTCAGGTGAGCTTGTGTACGTTCAGGTGAGCTTGTGTACGTTCCTAACGGGCCGTTGAGGGATGCGCTAGTTTCAAATTGCTTATTAATGCTAATCGAAGGCGCTAATTATTACAGGGCGACTGCGAACTCATGTGGTGATCGGAGTCCCCATAATGACGCGACGCACCTGCAGCAGGAGTGCAAAGTCACGGCCAGCGTCTGTGCTCTACGCAGTGACCTCGGCCGCGAATAATTTGATTACTAATGTTCATCATTACACTGGTACCTGTATAGGTTACCAGTGTTTATCATTATACTGGTACCAGTATAGGTTACCAGTGTTTATCATTATACTGGTACTAGTATAGGTTACCAGTGTTCATCATTATACTGGTACCAGTATAGGTTACCAGTGTTCATCATTACACTGGTACCAGAATAGGTTACCAGTGTTCATCATTATACCAGTACACAACCAGAATCCACTATTATACTAGTACGAGTGTAGACTGTCAGAATCCATTATTTTACTAGTACGAGTGTACACTACCAGAATCCATTCTTTTACTACACTCTGTTGGGCTTCAATAATAGCTATTTTTATTACTGAAATTAGAATTAAATATTTTATGATATTTAACTCTACCCGAAATTTGCTGCGCTCCTAGCCCAATGAACGACAGGCTGTGGTCAATAAACGGTTTTCTGTTTCGAAAATATTCCGCCAATCAAACACATTTCTTGAATGTTTCTTTCTCGCTGATGGAGAGTGGAGATCACTCGAGATGGAGATGAGAGCAGGGCGGGCCAAAAAAACGTGACCCATTTTCGTCACATATATTCCTCAAAAGTCCATCCATCGCATGAGATGGGCTCAGCGCCATTTGTTGCGAAAAAATAACCTTTTTGTCGATCTGACTGATGAAGAACTGTTTCGATCAGCACTTTGTGTCGGTCTGACTGATGAAGAACTGTTTCGATCAGGACTTTGTGTAGGTCTGACGGATGGGGAGCCATTTAAAGGTAATCAACTTTTAGAACCAGCTCTAAGCATTTTATAGAGGATCATTTAACCCATTAAACTGCAGCCGAACGAGTAGCGCGATAAACTTCCTTCAAACATTGAACTTTATTTAGTCTCAGCTTTTTTAAAAACGTCATGTTTTCAAGTCCTAAGAAACTGCTTCATTCTTAATGGAACAATAAATTTTATCACTATAGTACACTATCATTTTGGAAGATAACAATTTTAGTATATCATCATTTCAGTACAACATCATTTTAACACATTACAATTCGAATAGATTTTCATTGTTGTACACTATCATTTTAGAATAATGTCATTTTTACATCATCATTTCGGGGCATCATCATGTTAGAACATCATCATTTTAGTATATTATAATTTGAGTACATTGTCATTTTAGTGCATCTGAGGCGCTGCATTTAAGATAGAGTGGCCTGCAACACGGCCAGTGTTCGGTGCTACAGTAACTCTTGCTTACCAAAATTAAGGCTCCGTATTAATTTTGGCACTGCTGATTTAAGGCTCCGTATTAATTTTGGCACTGCTGATTTAAGGTTCCGTATCAATTGTTAAATTACTGATTCAAGAGTCGGTATTAATTATGGAACTATTGATTTAAGACTTTGTATTAATTAAGGAACTATTGACTTAAGACTTGTATTAATCATTGAACTATTGATTTAAAACTTTGTATTAATTACGGTACTATTGATTTGAGACTTATATTAATTATGGAACTATTGATTTCAGAATTAATTGAAGTCACACAAATTTTTAATACTCAGATTTAAAGTGCGATGATTTACAGTGCGAGTTTGATTAAAAAATGTCCCTGAACGCAATAACTTCAGGTGGAGGTACTTCATTTACCACACTCTGGTTAGCAAGTTTTTGTGTCCACATTGTCCAAAAAGCTCTCCAAAGTGATCGCAAGGATGAGAAATATAATATAATGAATTAGCAATGTTGGAGGCTTCGATTGTCTTGGGAGATTTGGCTCCTCATTTACACCCATTCTATCGCGGTCGAAACGTCCGATGAGAATTATAGATCGAGTGTTACAAGGTAGCGGTCACACTGTTCATTTTTTTATAATCAAGCTCCAAAATGAACTGAAAAATATTTCTCCGTTCGTTTTACTGATAAAAACCCTCGTTTTCTACGCAGGAGATTCGGTCGATTTCCGTTCTACGACCCCATTGCGTTCTCCTTCAAAAAGAATTTCTTTCACATGCAAATTTTGTGTGCCCAAGTGGGACACTGTAAGGCAAGTGTTCCAATTCCCACGTAAAAACAGCAGCTACCAACATATATATCTTTATCTTATATCAACATGTACTTTTCACGAGGCAAACATAAGGAGCCACTTCGATCCGGCCATCAAAATTGGAACAGAATTTCAAAAAGTAACATTTCGGGTTTCCCTTTAGTATATTTGTGGGTATGGATATTACTGGGTTTGGATATTGGTGGGTCTTGATATTACTGGGTCTGGATATTGCTGGGTCTGGATATTGCTGGGTCTGAATATTGCTGGGTCTGGATATTGCTGGGTCTGAGTATTGGTAGGTCTGGATATTGGTGGATCTGTACATTGCGGGGTGTGGATATTTCTGGGTATGAATATTGCTGGATCTGCACATCGCTGGGTATGGATATTGCTGGATCTGTACATTGCTAGATCTGGATATTTGTATACTGCCACTCCCCGAAAGTCACCTCCATCTCCTGAACTGCCCACGCAAAACCTGACACTCTGTCGTGACGGCGCCCTTGTTCTGCCAAACCGACCTTCCTTTGAGCGGTCGGAGTCGAGTCGTCCCTTCCAAAGGAACACAGGAAAAAGCGACCCTTGTTTTTGCAGTCCTCAGAAAGAAATTCAGAATTTTAGATCCGTTGATCCATGCAGCGACGTATTGAGTCAACTTTGCCGGCCGTTCCCTGAAGCTTCGGAGACGCTTCAGTGCCGTCATTTTTCTCTCCGTCCACGCACCTGAAATTGCAAACCTTGATCTGATGTTGAACAATTTTAAAACAACTCTTCATTTCTCCGAAAGCGTAACAAATTCGACGCAAATCTACAGAATTCTTAACTCTTAGTCGGAACGGGGAAAATGTTAGTTTTTGAGCAGACTCGAGTAATTGAACGTCAAACGCAACATAAAAGTTAGCTGTAAATCCTTGATGGTTCAGATTTGTTTTAAAAATATTACCACAGGGAGGGCGGAAGAGAAAGGGGGTGGGGATATTGTTTCTATTTTCAGATAAAGAAGAGGTACGCTTTCTCGTGCAGTTTTTTTACACAATGAAAGGATCACTTCAGATATCAATCCCTGAAAAGTGTGATGTTTTCTCCCTTGTGCAAATTGGCAGAGGCTTTGAGACTTGTGAATAAAACTGTCCAGCCATTCTACTACATCATAATACACAGCTTGTTACTCTCATAGTTGGGGCCTTGGTCCCCCTCATCGTTTTTTTTTCTTTAGCATACACAGGGCTTAAAAAATGAAACCCAAATTCAAATTGACAAAGCTCAAAAAATGTGATCGTCGTCAGTTTTCAAAAAATGCTGTCGTGATCGTCTAATTTTCGTCCCTACATAGTGAAAATTAGAAAAAATACATTCGTCAGTATTGATGCAATAGTGATTGTAGTGAACGGTGTCAAAAGTATGCTTGCCCACATTCATAAAATTAGGATTTCTTTTAAAGTAAACCTAACACAAAAATCTTTCATTGCATCATTAACACATTAACACGTTTTTTGAAATAAGTACTTGGATTTAGTTAATTACTATCTACCGACTCCTTTCACATGTCCAGCATTTCTTGCCGAACATAATTTAATCCTTGTTCTCATTGCTGTCATAACTCTTTTCAATAAATCCGGATTTTCTTTCAATAGATTAACATCATAAGAGATTCCCTCCTTCAAGTCTCCTCCGTTTGTAGGTGGAGTAGGACATACTTTTTTCTTCAAATATCCCCATAAGAAAAAATCGTACGGTGTCAAGTCCGGAGGTTTTGGGTCCACTCCATTGCATGGTTCAGTGCAATAATTCGATTGTTGAACATATCATTTAGCAAATGTCAGCACAGCAATCGTTCTATGACAAGGAACGCTATCTTGAATTCATCACAACCTGTTCATTTTGATTGCGTAGATTTGTGGAGCTCTCGTACATTGCTGGATTCATTTCGTAAAATACGCGTTAATGATGTTGTGGAGGATCATTGTGGCAAGATTTTCCTAATGTGAATCCTAATTTTATGACCTTGGGAAGCACATTTTTGACACCGGTCACTATAATCACTGGTGCATCAATACTGAGAAATGTATTTTTTACAAAATTTCACTAAATATGTACAAAAATTAGACAAACACAATGTATTATTGAAAAAATCCTGACGTTAGTATTTTTTGAGATATACTAATTCAAATTAGAGGTTCGTTCTTTTTTAACCCCCCTGTGTTACCGTAGGCCTCACTGATATGCGGCAATGTGGTAGATAAGATACTGAATACCGTAACCTAAATAAATTTAATACGAAGAAAACGAAGTATTTTATTTGACAGAATACGATTCGAGAGTGTTTTGGATGACCTAGTTTCGTCATGTATTGATGATCTCAAAGGGAACAATAAGGCCTATTTGTGACCCTCAATGTAAGTCACTGAGAAAAAAAGTTTTCACTTTTAGTATGAATCTAAAAAGTCTGATCATTTTTGACCGGTTGCGTACAGTAGCTCTAGTGAAAAGGGTAGTTCTCAAGAAATTCTGCTGAGTCGCTATTTATACTTCAAATTAATTCATAATTACTTGCAAAGGTTTTGAATTCTATCAAAACCTTTCTATCTTCTTATTTGCTTCTAATAACACTCTCTAACTGCTTCACATGACACAAATATTTTCCATGTAATTTAATCATTAGTCCAGTTGATACCACGCTATGAGGGTGATGACTGTAGAGCGGTTGTTTGCTGGAACCGATCTAGCGCTCTATGCACGGGACCACCTTTGAGCGGCTGTACGCTGGCACCGATCTAGCGCACAATGACGACTGTCGTTAGTTTAATTGAGGTTAAAATAGACCGGAAGCTTGACTTGTTACGTTTAAACATTTCAAAACTCTCGTCTTATAGCTGCTTGATGTGGTTACAACAAAAATAAATTTACTGTTTAAAAGAATTTCCTCGCTTGCCAGCCCTTTTTTAATCGTTTCCAGGAATCGTTCTGCTCTCTACATATACTCGGGATCGCTCCGCCGCCTGAAAGTCTTCTAATTTTGCAAACCGGAATCCCAATTATGGTTTTATTTTCCTATTAATTAGTGCACCCAGACTAAAATAACAGGATTTACCGTAGTTCATTCTTAAAAATGAATGGATTTTCTCTGTGACGCTGCTCCTCATGGTGTTTTTTAACGTCAACTATTTATAAACAGACTATACTAACCAAAACACGGTCATGTCGTGTTATATTAAATAGAGATTTAATTTCCTTTAGATTTCATTAATTTACGACGCGATGTTCAGTATCCTATCTACGACTCCGCCGCACATCTGCGCCGCTTGCAGTAATGTTCTCTGTGGTTTCACATGAAAGTATAACGTTCAAAAAATGTATACATAAATACACGACGGTAATTATAATAATATCTGGGATTAATTTTACTACTTAAATGGTGCTGTCACAACTAGCTGAAATCCAATTGGTAGACCCAAAATTTCTCTGCGTTACATACAGAAGACGTACTAATTATGCTAATTAAAATCTAATTAATCGCTGGTACGAAAGTCTGACAATGCCTAAATGCCAAAATCTCATTATCTTCGTTGAATAATATCCAGATGACTTCTGACGTACTTATCTTATGCACCACTTGATTTGTATTCAACATGTTTGTTTAAGATATTCCAAGTAGATGTCCTTGATGGCAGAACATGTACGTGAATTGCTGAAGCTAAAATTATAGAATGAACATCAAATTCGGCTTAAGTCTTAAGCCCCATGCTGAGGACTGTCTGTATCGCGAGGTACAGAAGTAGAGTCTTTGATGTTGTATTAACATTAAGACCAAACCTACAACCAAGAACATAAATGAAATGATAACACCTCTTCAGGCAGCACGTGTTTTGAATTCAACTTGAGCAGGAGGAAAAGTTCTGACCTTAACTTGTAAAGAATTATAAAAATGATCTTAACAGTATACGGGTTTTTGAATACCAGTTCTGTTAGCATTCGCTTCAATTCGTTCTTTATTTATTCATGTGCGCTTGAAGCCTCGTAAAGCGTCCTCAACGAGGACTTTCAAGCGAGAGAACTTCAGGCTATAATTAAATTGTGGACTTCAGGCTATCGAGCTCCCTGACGCATAACTTCAGTAGGACTTTTAAGTGGAAAAGTTCCTTCGAAAATTCCTGTTAGCAAGTCCGATAGAATGTACTTACAGCTGCGCAGAAATAATAGAGATTCCTTTATTATTTTGTCCCGTTGACTAGGCAGGACTAGGCAGAAATAATAAAGATTCTTTCATTATATTGGCCCGTTGACTAGGCAGGACTAGGCAGAAATAATAAAGATTTCTTAATAATATTGTCCCGTTGACTAGGCAGAACTAAGCAGAAATAATAAAGATTCCTTCATAATATTGGCCCGTTGACGTGAAATTCCTAGTCTTTACAATTTCACTGCGACAAATACAATTAAGGCTCGGAATTCATAATTTGAGAGTAGTTGAATTTAATCAGTACTTGCTCTCCAGCCTTCATAAAACAATTAGGATTAAAAAGTATGACGTTTAATTAAGCGAAATAGCCAGAAAAGTTAGAGTCCAATGCTCTTGAGAAAATTGAGGAAAAGTATGTTAGCTCTTAAATTTTTCCAATAATCAAGTGAAGTGCATGGAATTTTATGGATAGATTTTTCCATTACGTAACAAACTAATTTATTGAAGTAATGCACTGATATATGTATGTAGACTCAAAAAAATGGAAAAACAACTTTTAGTTTCAGTTTAATAATTCCTTGAGCAATTTCAATGACTTTTTTTCAGCCGGGATTTAAATTTACAGTAGAATTTTTTCATTAGTTCGAGATGTACTCCCCTCGATCAATTATTTGTATCTCATTAATTTTTTAATGAAGAAACTATAAACCATAACAAGACAGAACTCAATATTTTATGATACATTCAACAAAAAATTCGGTAAAAATTTGACGATTGAAATTTCTTGATCCGCCTTTTTTCGTTCAACATCAGAATAAAACAACAAAAATGCCCGTCAATAGCACCACGACATCTAAGAAAATTGACCAAAGAGTACAATTATTCACACATCGTCGTGTGATCGTACACTTTATGTGTTATAGCTTTTCGCCTTATGTAAGGGTCCATTCCTTCACATTTCCACGAACTTTCATCACTCACACACCCACACAACACACACATTCCCACACAATACACACACCCACACAACACACACACCCACACAAC
>VOMN01124152.1:0-12531 GCA_014899125.1 Orchestia grillus
TTTTATAGGAGTATACATACGTTCGTGAACGTCGACCTATGAGGATATCTACTAAAATATGTGGATGTATGTAGTCTCTTACCTAAATTGCTAAATTCATACCATGCTCTAGCCCAAATATTTACTTCTAACCAACTCATTCAGTTCTCGTAACTTACATACCTTAGTGTAACCTTGAGCCTTTTTTCGTTATTTAACATTGATGTGCTATAAATTGAAGGACTTCATTTCTATATAAGTCGCCCTAAAAGCCTTGTAGCTTGTTCGGGCCCACATGTGGTATATATCCTGATTCCGATTCTTCGTCATTTCTCATTTGATCGTAAAACTGTATTTGACATAAATAACTTGTGGTAAATAAATGTTTCAAATAACTTGCGCACAACACGTAAAAGTGTCATGAAACTCAAATATTTTTAATTAGATTTTTGGTACCTTACGACTTCTAGTCGTTCTCTTTACGGTATCACACCATGATAAGTAATTGAACGATATTTTTCTTTCAAATTTTTAGTTTCTGATATATTAGAAAACTTTATTGAAGAATGAATTATAAGCTATAAGTATTCATGGGTTAAACAAAAAAGACCTAAATTTCATCTATGCATTAAAGAAATTTGGTCTGTACCAAGATACACGCAAACATTAATCCAAGATCTTGCATGGACTACAAGAGAAAATCTGTAGCTGGATAGTCGTTGAAACATTCGCAGGCTCCGTCCTTAATGTTGCAATATGAAAATCCTCTCACGAGTTCTCTGCGCAGGAATTTCTACAATTGAAGCGCCAAGAGATTAACGAGAAGCCCATCAGCGCACAGCACTTGCCCCCGCTCCCCAATTCCTGGAACCGCGCCTGCGTAGGACGGTGAGCGTACAGCGCACCTCGCTGCGCGCACAGACTGCGTGTTGAGTGCGAGGCAACACGAAGTGGTTCGCTGAAAAGACGATGCGGAGCATTAGGAGCTGTGACAAACTCACAATTAAAATGTTCACTTCTTAGATCTGGATTAATCTCTCGCGCAGGCTCGGCGATGGAAGCGTGTCGCTCGCAACTTCAGTTTACACGCTCGCTGGCGAATAAATTGGGTCAAAATAAAAAATTAACCCCGGAAAAGGGACATCAGATTTGTCTCCAACATGGAAAGAATTTAGCACCATCAGTGCGAGGCGGTGACTTACATTTACGTCACAATGAAGACTCAGACAGTCTTCATCCGCACATCCCTAAAACTAGAGGGAAAAACACGGAACTCTACACAGCTAACTTGCATACAAACGAAGACAAGCAATCTATGCCGATAATTGGACTGAAAATAAATAATTATCATCAACCAAGACAAAACTCCCAGTCTTTTAAAAAAAGACTTGAAGCTGCAAAAAGTCTACTATCGCTCACTACAATTGCACATGGTCAAATAGCCAAAGGGCTTTTGATTTAAATCAGTGGCTGTCACCCAACAAAGTCCACGACTGAGCAAAGAGGAACGAGCGCAGGGAGGACAGTGGAGCGCACGATGAGCGCCTGCAAAACTCCCTGGGCAATGAGGACGAGCCCCACACACACGGCATCAGTAATGAGCAGCAGGAGAGCAGTCGCAGGTGCCGAGTGCGTAATGAAGCGCGCCGCAAATACTCTCTCTGCACGTCGCATCACCGCGCTCACGTCCGCAGTGGAGCAAGGCGGCAGTAGCCCAAGAGTCGAGCACTAGGGTTCTGGACTACTGCAAGCACGATGCAGTAATGAGTACTTTGTGTACAGCGAGTACTGTAAAGCAAAATGCAGCAATGAGTAGTCTGTACAATGAACGTTGAGAGCAGCAACGGTATATTTTATACAGCGAGTGTGTTCACGTATGATCTAGAAATGAATATTTGTCCGAGTGTCGTCAGAAGAATCCAACAATTGCAACATGAGTATCACGCGAGGAAGAGCAACTGCAAGAAGCAGATATGAACCACGTATGAAAATAATTCAAATTTGAAATAACTGATGCATGCAGCGCGATGAATTATTGGTAGGTAACGTAATTTAAAGTATTAATATTTACAACAAAAATGCTGTTATTCTCGGTTAAGTTGCTAACTCTGGAATTCGGTAATGAGGTTATGCCACAGTAATTGCATAAACAAAGTTCCTCCTAATTTCTGCAACATCAAAACAAATCGTCATTAAAAAAGGTGCCACATGCATGCGAAATATTAAAATGTACGCTCTAGTGCTACGCGTAATGTCAGCAGAACCCAGCACACACACTGACGCTGCTGACGACCTCCACACTCGAGGCGAGCGAAGTGAACGCCTCTGACGCCTACTTAACATTCAGCGGTACATGGCGCCACTTCTGCAGAGAGCTAAGTCGACGACCGTCGTACGCACGAATATATAGCGTGGAAAACGACAATCAAAGTCAGTGTAAGTAAATGTGTATAAAATATGAGACATGAAAAGACACGTTACTCGTCAAGGGAACGAATTCAGCCCACAGTAAAAATGGAATTGAAACCCACAACAGACTAGAGTAAGAAGAACAGCTAACTCAACTGCACGTACAGCGCTATGAATACATGAATACGGCTGAAAAACATTCTATTTACAGGTTTTCTGATGAGAACGGACTGGCCATCGTACTTCCCTGGACCCGCGTGAGCTCAGGACTTCCACATGGCAGCGCTCTGAGCCCCCTAGATGAGTCGACAGGCAATCAACCTTGAGCGCAATTTCCCTCAAAGACCTCAACTCACTTTGCCTCAATTCCCCCAGTCAAACAACTCGACTCAACAATAGACTGAATGCCTCAATTCCCTAAATCAAAAAACTTAACTCACCAATAGATTAGATGCCTCAATTCCCTCAATCAAACAACTCAACTCACCAATTGACTAGATGCCTCAATTCCCTCAATCAAACAACTCAATTCACCAATTGACTGAATGCCTCAATTCCCTGAATGCAGAAGCCGGCGCGGTCACCACTCTGCTGAGAACAAATCCCAAACCTTCACAGATAAAATAAGATTTTACACCAACTCACTTGGGAACAGATGCTGCCTAGCTGCCACAGCCACGGTCGGCTGACGCGTCAACTTGAACTTAGCGTTACTGGAGGGAGCGCTAGCTCAAGAAGGGGGAATTATTATTGGGGCACGAGGGAATACAGGAGACACATCTCTCTTGTGCACTGCAGAGACTGCATCCCTAATGAGCATAGGATGTAGAGTGGGGTGCTGCATAATGCTGAGCAATAAGTCCTGCTTGAGAACAAGCTATACACAATGCAACATGAGCTGGTGACCAATGAGCGCTCAAGAGTTTGAACAGCGCACTCCTGACGGCCACACCGGCCGACGGGAGGCGTGTTTAGGCAGCAGAAATGAGCTTCTACGCGTGCGAGGGTATCACTGTTACCGCCACACAATAAGCCCTGAACTATTTATTTCCCTTCGCATGTTCTGTATAGGGGTGTGAAGATGACGTTCATCTTTCCGTTCTAGCAGCGTACAATATGAAAGGGCGATGCACCGAAGTGCATATTTTAAAGCCGCACGACACAACTAATCAGTCCAAATTAAAAAGCTGTTTAATTGCTCAGAGTGTAAATTAAACGCAAACTCCGACCTAGTTAGCTGTAGAGTGCAAAGTATGACCATTCAGCACTTTGCACTTCAGCACCATTCAGCAGGCCAATTTGAGCTTCCACTTCCCCAGTAGAAACTACCAAGTCCAAAAAAAAACTCTAGGGACAGGTAGTAAGAAACCGTTGCAGTCAGAGCGAGCACGGCAAACAATCACTAATCGTGCGGCAATTTTTCAGGTCATCCCGGCAACTACAGCAGCAAATTGACCATGAAGAAAGAGTGAGTCAACGCACTTAGTTTATTGGCTACTGATGATGAGCGCCGCTGATAATCCGCGCTTTGATAAGCTTCCAGTTCTCCACACACAATGCATCGTGATCACACAAATCCTGGTACGCTCAAATCTCATATGCCAGCGCTCACTAATTTTCCATCAAAGGCAGCATGAACAATTGAGTCATTGATTGATTGATGCTGCACGACAAAAGGAAAATGTGGATTAATGGAGGAGGGCGGGCCTAGGCGCTCATTAAATTATTAATGGCGGAAATTAACAGAATACGAAGAGAGACTGCATTAGTGAGCTGACCGAGATGCATGATCGGGCGCGGCGAGCTCGACGCCTGTGGGTTGCCGCCTCCTGCACGGTAACGCGCGGCACCATCCTAACAAAAAACATCTCAGTGCACCGGACAACTGAAGAGACTAGAATACAAAATGAAACTCGGCAACGCCCTAAACATGGCAGTTCTATGCACAGGCACAATATTGTGAGTGAACGATATTGTCCAGTGAGGGAAACCTTCTCGAACTGAAGTGGACTTTGAAGATGAGGGTGAAGCATACCTGAACGAAAGAATACGATTCGCAAAAGTGTAACTAAATTTGCTGCTGGTAGTTCAGGTGACGCTTATAAGCGTCTGTTGGCGCTGGAATTGGCCTAACTCCCGCGCGAGAAGCTTAGCAATCCTTTCGGCAGATGCGCGTTGTCCCTGAGATGCGCCGAAGAGAAATGCCAATTGGCGCATGCGTCGAGGAGGCGTATAGAAGTAAAAAAATTAAAATAGGCCGAGAATCAGACGACAATGCGGGTAGGATTAGATCATAATAAAGGCACTCCCACCCCTCAAAACAAAGAGCTTGTTAACATTTGTAAGGAGAGGAATGAAACACCACAACGCAAGACAGCAATCCTGTGAAAACATATAATAGAAAAAGGATGCTACGCATTAAGCGCACACTGGCCTCAGAATGTAACACAAGATGGAGCAGCGGCAGCGGCTGGGCTCCTCAAAACAAAGCTGGCTAAAACGAGCAGGTGGTGCACGAGGGCGGGCGAGCTGGTGCAGCAGCATCATCAGAAGGGCATTAGCGGTCCCTTGTCGTAAATTAGCGATGAAGTCGCTGGTTTAGCGGTAATGTGAGCAGCGCTGCACTCGGTAGGGTCCTCAGTGGGACCCTTCTGGTACAGCAACCCTCGAGCCATGGCAGGCCTGCCGCAGTTCCTGGTCACTTCGCCAATTTATGCCTCATCTCCCGTTAGTCGTGCATAGCTTCTTCAATTGGCAACAGAGGTACGATTGTACAGGAATTTGCCTAAATCCACATTCAATGGCAGACTCTAGCACATTATTTTGTAAACTATACACGCTCGAGTCTAGTGTAAGCTCGGTGAGAACGTTAATTACTGTGGAGGCACAGAGTATCGGCAGAAAAACAAAAAATAAAGAATGACTTAGAGAAATGAAGTATCGTAGACTCTTGTTGAAGTTAACTGCGCGGAATAATAACCTATCAGCCTAACTTCAAAGGAAGTGATATATAACTTCTAAGAAGGTACGAGTTAATGATAGCAAATGGGTCGTACCAGTGTTTTCGGGAGGTATATAATAATGCCGACTTAGAATCAAATTCCTCCGATGAGTAATAAAAATTTTATTGATAAATGTAGAGAATTTTGAATTGCTAAAATAATGAAATTTATTTGCAGCTATAAATATAAATAATATAAGTTATTTCCAAAGTAAAGAGCGCAGCAATAGAAAATTGCGAATGTATCAAATGTAAATTTCACCATTATTAGAGGATACGATGATGCTGAGTAATTTAGGTGAACGCTACTGAAAAATACATTTTAATCTGGCATACAATAAACATGCAAAGGTCTCTAAGAACTTGAGACAAGTGAAAGCAAACTCAAAATTGAAACAGTTGATATGATTTGAACAATAATTTACACGTAACCATTTACTTTCCCGCATTGTCATTAGCATTCATGAGACTACTCCTGTAGGGAAGCTCAGCAAAACGCATGAGACTGTTTTGATTTGCGAAATCGGTGAGACTAGGATGTGCGAATAAAACAGCAAGACGAGCCCCCGTAATAAGAAGAGACTAAGATGTGTGAATAAAACAGCAAGACGAGCCCCCGTAATAGGAAGAGACTAGGATGTGCGAATAAAATAGCAAGATGAGCTCCCGTAATAGGAAGAGACTAGGATGTACGAATAAAATGGCAAGACGAACCACGGTAATCATAAATATATTTCGATAAAACCTAAATTCGAACGTTTCGGTCACTGGCCTTCAACAGTATAGTGAAAAAAGAAAATCTTTGAAAACACATAATTGAAACTTATTTTGCATATATAATGTAAAATTGCACAAGAGAAGTATAACAACGATACCATACCACAAGCAAAACAACGAATAAAAAATGAAGATAACAAAATAAAAGTAAGGTGCACAAAGGTGATGAATTGTTTACTATTGGTACGAGCTGAGGCAGTTATTTAAAACAAGCTTAAGCTTGGAAATCAATAAAAATTCTAGAATGCGTGCATTTGTGTAACATTTTGCCCCGATAGGACAGAAAAGGGATTGCTAAAACCGGGCTATTGCACTGATCAGAATGTTCACGGACAGCTGAAAATGGAAGCGCTGACAACAACAGCACCTGTTCTAAAACTCCTCCCTAAATGCTCGCTGACTCTAGTAAGTAGAGTACGAGATGTACTTCCAACGTACTAGGGTGTACGATGTGCACAACTGCACTTACAAACAAGAGAAACTTGTATTCTGACACTACAAAATAGAGACAGCACTTCTGAAACTTGTTAAAAATCAACCACAAGAATTTAAATACCATTTAGGCCAGCAAACCTACTTGTTGTATTTTGTTACTCGTAAAATCATGATGATAATAAGAACCATACATATTCAAGATATACCTCATCTGTGTCGAGGCATTGAATTCATGAGATACGTTAGTGCAGGGGGGTCCGGCGATAACGTCAGGTCACTGGAGTTGTCAAGACAAAAAAACAGATTTAGGTAACGATACTTGGCACGTAATTTGAGAATTTCTTAAAATGTGTGTGCCAAATGCATTCAAACTAAGCAAGAATATTTCAGCAATACATTTTCTCGGACAATTACGTCATACATGACTAATGTGAAACCTCAGCCGAGCTGAGAGCGCAGGGAAAATGCATATGCGGCACTCTACGTTTCTCAAGATGTCAAGATGATGTCGAGAACTTTTCTTTAAATTTTGGGTGACATCATTATGAATAAAAATCCTTCAAAATGAGCATGTTATCACTCCAGGGCCCGGGGAGGCAGAGGGCCCGTGGCCCATGTTGAGAGACTCGGCTTATGTCGTTTTCTATGCCAGCAGAAAACGGAGGCGCGCACTTCAACACAAGCATTTAGGGGGGGCAAAGAGCTCCAATACCATTGGGAATTAGAGTTTTATTCGAAGAAATATTCTATATTCTGAGGGAGAGTACTTCGGGTCTCATAAAAGAAGACTTGAGGGAGCCTTGAGAAGACGAACGCGTCCGACACACGGAATGATTGATGGAGCGGAGGGAGAGCTCTTGCAGGCCTCAAATAAAAGCCATAAATGGTTCAAACGTGCAGGAAAACTGGCGAACTCCGCAATGGACAGTAAAAGCTACGGGCACTCCTTTTACCAGCTCGCAGAGTGCAGCAAGATTTCTTTTATACAGCCAAGCACACGTCGACGCAAATTGCCATCTGACGCCTCACAATCATTTACCTGTCCGACAAGAGTCACTCCACAACTTCATACCTCCAAACCCCCAATAGACGAGAACGGACACCAACAGCGCACCTTTCTAAACAAGACTAGAAATTCTATTCACCCCAGCGAGCATAATTAAGTAGCGAAGTTACACAAGATGACGATGAGCCTTGTCTCGTGTACAGCGCACGGTCTGCGGAATAGGCTACGAAAAACACAAGAACGTCGAAACTTGGCTATCGCCACCGCTCGCACAACAAGAGGGAGCTGGTTAATTTAAAATGGCATAAATAGAAATAGGAACACGTCGAGCGACAGGCTGGCCGCAGCTCAGGAAACTCAGGAGCGCGTCTGCAAAAAAGTTAGCTAAGATGTTATTGTGAGTGAGCGCGCCGGCGACTCGTAAACAACTCCAACCGCCGACAAACTCGAGTCATTCACATGCATGACAACCAGCCTCGAAGGCTTTTTATTCCCAAGAATTATGATTTTCATATTATCGTCAGTGAGATTTCAAGAGTACGATGCTGGGAAAAGTTTCGGCAGAACAAGTGGTGATATTCTTTCGCGTTTTTATGCACGCAGAAAAGAAATTAAGAACGGAGAAATATGTATAAATAACTTTTAAGTTTTCGCAAGAGCACGCGTGCGAAGTCTCTTCAAGCCTGCAAAACTGCAAAAAGAGCAGCATCATGTGTACAGGAATAGATCATAATAGAAAATACTTTGCATACGTTCCACTAGAAACTAATTCGTCATATATGAAAATCGTGCATTTTATTGGGCTTTTAAAAATATCATATAAACACTTCAAATACTTTCAAAACCGATTTGCTCGAAGTTGTTTTGTTAGATCATTTCTGCTACATTGCTTTAGGAGCGAAGCAGAACAGTTACAACTCTTCATTTGATATATTTGCTTATAGACTGGCATGTATAATTATAATAGTTATACAATCGTTTTTGGGGAATTTTGCAGCGATTTTCTGCTACAGACCCAAGTTGACGGATATTATCCTGTAATATACTATTGAACGTTTCTAACGATCTTAGAACTTTGCGATAAAACTTGAAAGTATTTTCATTAATTTTTTATACTTAATGATGAATCAACAACACAAGTTTTCTTAGGGGCCAGTCTAGTGTTATAAAAAATTGATAAATTGAAATTCTAAAACATCAAGGAGTGTCGACCTCGCCTTGTCAGCTCGTTGCAGCGGTCGGCGCGAGTGAGGTTGTGCGTGGCAGAGTGATCCCGTACGGAAAAGGAATTTCAAGTGCACTCACTGCAATAAAGTATCACATCAACGCAACAGATTGGTGAATTAATGCAGAGTTACATTAAGGCGTTCTTCAGGGTTATAATTAAAGCTAAATTTACGAGTTCAACCTGAAATGACAGGTTAAGATAAATTACATAGCACTAGGCAGTTCAATAAGTCATTTTTATTTAAATTTCTTCTTGGCTCTCAATTCACCTGCAAAATTACTGGTTAGTCAGAGCAAATTAAACATTTGCATGAAATACCGTAGACTTTTTCATATTTTTACAGATGGTATTGATTACGGTTTGTACTTTTTGTTACGGTTGGTACGAAGTTCGTGTCATCCTGTCACATGACTACAAAAAGCGCCAATACATTCATAACGAACATTTGTGTGTCGGATTGGCAACATACGTATGACACACATAAATGTGTCCACAATGGATCATTTTTCCTGAAGTGTATTCCACAAGTGTCGAGTCACTTAACGGTTCTCTGATTTTGATATTTTCCAATAAGCCTAGGTACTCAGTTTTACATTTTTACAATATAACTTTACATTATCGTCACAAGAAAAAAATTCCTAACTAATGAAGATATAAAAATTCTCATTTCGAGATATAATGATGAAAGAACAGCATACGTATTTATGATGTACTTCGTTTTCTAAAATGTTCACTGTACGCGTTTTCCTTGCAATTAGAATTCCCCTTTAAAGACAAGCACTGCTAGGACTGTGGGGTTGGAGTCGAGGGTGCGGACTGCCGACTCCCAGCCCTGCCTACTACCACGAGAACAGTTACAAATTTGAGTAACTAATCACCGAGTGACGCCATGGTTACAGGACAGGAATTGCACCCCGACTGATCGCGTGCATGTACATCGATGATATAGAAGAGATTTGATTTCAATGAAGACAGATCAGGATACAGAATACGGAATACGGAATATAGTGAGGCAGCTGGACACGTTACTATTGTTTAGGGTACAGTTATTGAATTGTAGCTCAACAGAATCGCTTGTTTTCGCCGCCGTCCGATTCGAAGGGCTAATGGATATTGGCCAGATATTAAGCTCCGAAGATTTGCTCGGGGATTTCATCGCGAAACTCGATCGCGCCACTCGCCTGTTGTTCGCTTCGACCGAGGCCACTGCTGGAATATGTAGCAGTTCCTTTCGAATAATTCGATCTTTGAACAGCGAACGCGGAGCTAAACCTGCACCAGCGCACAACCTGCTCCTAAATTCAAACTAGATTTAGGTTCAGGTACCTCCCTGTGCACCACATCGGGTTGGAAACAATTCATAAACTTGTTAAGACTGCAAATTCAATCCGGGGCTCATAGTACAAAGCGCATAAAAGGCCAGTCGCAATCCAGGATATTGTGCATTGCGCCAATTGAGCTGGACTGTCTTCGTTATTCGCAAGCTAATCCTCAGGATTCTCTAGCTTTAGAGAAATGAATTCGGAGTTCAAATTCAAATGCATGAGGGCGCAAAAATGCGCCCTAAACTAGATAAATTCACGCATATCAGCTTCAGCCGAACACGAAAGTGAGATTTTGCTGTCGAAGGCACGAGATTATGGAGCCGGGCGGCGGCCGCCAGACTCGCGGACTGCGCATGACGACATGGCCTCTGAGCACTAATTGCACGCCTCATTGTTAGTGGGAACATCAAAATTCTAATTTCCGTTTTCATCAGCAATACAATTCGAAAAAGTCTTTACTCGTTAAATTTTTACGTCATGAAATCAAGGTAACATCACTGCACTCGCCTAAATAACACAATTTGGAATGTAGGCGGCAGCGATATTGGAAACCATAAATACAGAAACGCTTACAGAACTATTCAACAATTGATGGCACATATAAGTAGGCCAGCTTTAACAAAACATGTCAATTTCCCCACGAACTTTATGCAGAAAAACTGAGCACCGAGTTACTTAACAAAAGGATTCACGGCGCCGCTGGTGTCCGCATAACTGAGGCAAAGAATTGTCGCCTCTTTGCTCATAATCTATCAAGGAAATCCCCCCGAAAAAAATCCAGGAGAAGATCCTCAGAAAAGGGTAGCTTGGTAATTCCTACGGACATGTTTCAGATTTTTCTTTGGCTTAGTGGAGTTCTTAACCATTATCCCCTTTAGATGTTAGCGCGTAGTAATGTAGTTAGGGTTAGTGGAGTTAGTTAAAGTTAGGGATGATGTAGGAGAGGCGAACTGAGAATTTTTTTCAACTGTTCGGTTGCTTCCGTCAATTTTTGAGTGGACTTGAGCAGGCAGGCGGGCATCTATTCGTATCTCGATCAGACTTGCCCAGTGGAATATTTTCGCCCGAACATCTACAATTAATTATGACCGCTCCAGCGCAGACTTCACTGCCTGCAGACGCCAGTGAAAATAGCCGCGTAGGTCTCTGTTGGGAGTCGGTCGCTAGTCATGGCCGTGTGTGACGGCACTGCTACCACAGTTTTCATATCTCATAACCGATGGAACTTCTGAGAAGCGATGACTAGCTGAGCGTGCAGGGCTGAATGGTCAAGTGGTTACCAGAGGATCGGGAATTTGTGAACAGGATGCGCGTTCTTGAATGAATCTGATTCAGAAGCCAGCATCTTTATTGGAAAGCATAATTCTATGTTCATATAAATGACAATGTGTGCATTTTGAAAATACTCGAGTTTACAATTGACTCATTTTCATCAACAATTCCAGTTTTTCATAGCCACCCGCAGGCGCAATTTTTCTTATTCGCCTCTTTGGAGCAGGACTAATTATCGCGCGTTACCGCGGCCCCAAGTGTCCTTGAGGACGACAAGGCGGCCCTATATCGCCGCCCTGGAACGATAGGCTTACATAAATATGCATACGGGGCTGCAAAATGAAAAATTGATCATCGATGAGGCGGCGAATAAATTAGACATGGTAACAGACTTCAATAGTTATACACCCTCATGACGTCCAAAAAATGTACGCTGAGAGAAACTTTGAAACGGATGATAAAATCGTTCCAGTGGATCGATATTTAGATCAATTTAGCCCACATATGTAATTCACATTTTTTGCCGCTACATTGCAGTTTAGAAGCCATGTCGTGACGACCACAATCAAATAGGAGGTAAACATTTCGTGCACGTTCTTGCAGCGAGGTCGCTTGCCCCAGCGTGGGGTTCTGCGCTCACAGTTATTATACCCGCTATGTCCCAGCGATCAATGTTGCTCTTCTGATCAAATCCGTCCCTATAGATCCTGCAAGTAGATATGGGAAGCAAACTATTTCCTATCGGGTCGGTATTGCGATCGTGAAAATCCCCGCAACAAGGCGCCCTTTACGCGCATGAATTTCATCAACATTCAATTGAGGTGATGTCACTCGAAGTTCGGATGAAAAAACGCATTTAGTAACCGCAATTCCGGCCAACATAGCCTAGTTAAATTGCACACGTAAGCAGATGTACGAGTACAATTCAGCTGTTGAGCCGTTTGTTCAATCATTGACATGGAAGACTACTAAAACGGTGCGGTAATGTCTGGTGAACACAATGTGATGGCACATAAAACGTAACAATTGAAAAAACGTGAAGCAGTTTGGGCAGTCAACAACTTAAATTGATTCCATCAGTTATACAAAAAAGTAGTTT
>VOMN01124153.1:0-53648 GCA_014899125.1 Orchestia grillus
GGGAACGATGGGACAGGAAGCTTTTTAGTTTTTTATGGATAAAGGGCCCGGACCCGGTCGTAGCTCGAGACGTATTTTCTGCACCATTACACGGGTCGTCCTGGACCGTTTTTGGTGCAATTACTCGATGCGGCGACCGTAACGAGCGTCACCTCAAGGAAAAGAAAACGTGCCATCGGGTCGCGCTTGTTCATTTGCGGCGTCGATAATGGCCGGCCGGAGGGACAGTGTCATCGATGGCCCCATTGCAGCTGCAGGGACCATAGCGAACACAAAATACAGGATATGGTGGGCAGGCTTGAATGTGTTAAGAACTATGCTCCTATGGCCCCATTGCAGCTGTAGGGACCATGGCGAACACAAAATACAGGATATGGTGGGCTTGAATGTGTTGAGAACTATGTTCATATGGCTAGTTCGTTCATTTATACATTCATTGGGAAATATACCGAGGAAGACATGGAATAAATATTGTAAAAGTAGTGTTGGTAAATATGGGACTGACGCTTTGCTGTGGCAGGTCATCCTGAATTGCGTGTCATCGCTTTAAGGAGGTAAAAATAAGGGAAAGTTCTCATAAAGTTCAGTGCACAGGTAAAAAAAAGAAAAACTTCAGTAATCTTCAAGCTTGTCGTGCAAAAATTGAGAGAAGTTGTCGAAGTAAAATTTAAAAGAAAAATGTCGCTACTAGATACCTTCTTCTAAAAAAGTCCCTCCAAAATGTCCCTCCAAAAATGTCACCTTTGGACCCCTGTCCTCCAAAAAATGTGACTTCAGCTCACTTACGTTTCTGTGCTAATTAATTTTCCACAGCTATAAACATCGAATTATTTTTTTTTTAATTTTAGATACGCTTAATTATAGAACCTTGCTGAGATTCTCAAGAGATTGGTTGAGTTTCTCCGTGAAACCTGATCACAAATTTTGAATCATAGAATTAAAAAATTCTATTGAAAACTGTTCTCTATGGTAGTGCAGAATCATTGATCAAAGTCAATTGAACATTATTTTTGTATCTGTAAAAATTCCTTAAGTTTTTTAATGAGTAAGAACCATGATATTTTTTCTACACCCGAGAAGGAAAAACTGAAGAAAACAGTACAGGAGATTTTTGCTCTTGTTTTATTTGAAGCGAAGTATACATCGCTTACCACGAAGAGGTTTGCAAGGAATTCATTAAACACAATTTGTTTTTTACATACTTTTCCCCGCACAAGAAAATATTTACGCAATATGGCGGCCTCCCAACCTCGATGCCAAGCTCCGCAGATCTGCGCAATGCGCTCCCGCATAGCAAACGATGAGAAAATTTGCCTTTGTGTTCACTGGCCAGCAAACAAAATTATGGCGCCTCTGGGAAATTTGTTTCAATTGAGCGGCAAGGTGGAAGGCATGGATAAGTGTTGGTGATGGCAGTGCAGAGCTTCACCCTGGATCAAGAATAACAAGAACTATTTTGCACTTATCCGACGAAATATGTCGGTTCTTTGTCAGGTAAAGCAAATAAGTTCTGTGCTGGAGGCAGACAGTTGGTTCTGTCGTTAACAAAAGCCGCCCCCCGGGCAATAACTGCCAAATGGCTTTTGCTTCCAACGCACGAAACACTCCGTAAATTTAAAGTTATCACTCGTTTGAGGGAAAGGGAATCTAGATTTATCATAAGAATATTATTTTGTTCTAAAATAAGAGAACAGTTGGGGTTTTCATCTTAGCGGCGGCTGTAGATAAAAAAATGGCAGCATCATGCGTTAAACGTATGTTTCATATTTGTGGAGAAACACAAGCAGGAGAGACAAAAAAAAACGTCAAAACGGTCGCACCCAACCAGATCACGTATAAGTGTTTATTTTCTTTCTTACGAGGTGTCTGAAAACGATGCCCTGTGGAACCCTGAAGCGTCCCAGCAGTGTTTTATTGTTCAAACTTGGGCAAGTCTCGACGATTCATTTCGGCGATAACTGCTGCAAGCCGAGGTCCTCTCTGATCTTATTGCAGACCCAACTTGGCCGAAAGGTTTTTGTTAACCAGCTGTCCTTCGCTACAAAGGTTTCAGAGTTGTTAACTTTCGGATCGTCATTGGAAGATCAGAGTAGATAAGTTTTTTGCGCAACAAATGTGGAAAAGTTAAAACTGCTTCGTTGAGTCGCATTCCGGCTTGAAACAAGGAGAGGGATTTTATGTGAGACGCCAGCGGCGTGTAATGACAATCTCATTTTTTTCAATAAAAACTTCATGTTATTATTTGAGACAGAAGTAGCCTATGGGGTTTATCTTTGCGATCCACTTAAAGAAATGTGGGGTGTGTATTCATCGAGGTTTATATTTCTGATGAAGTGAGTGAAAGTTATCAAGCAGTCGGTTCCGTAGCGCTAGTGGTAGCGTGCTTGCTTGTAGACTAGGCGATCCCTAGTTCGATACCCGCTCTTCTCTTGGGAAAGGAGGATTAAATGCGACGTGCCCTTATAAGCGGCACCCCAGTGTGGCCTGGGACTCGGTGACCGAACTCATCCCATGGTGGAGATAAACAACCTTTAAAGCAGCGGCACCCCCTGTGGGGCCTCGGCGTGACGGCCGAAACATTTCCAAGTACATACAAGTACAATCAGAAATTCTTAACTGCAATGATTCTGTAGTGAAGAAACAGAAATGGCTCACGTATTTGTGAAACTTGAGAACTCGAGGGCCGCTTTCAAGGTTTGGTCCTAATGAAGAGTAGCAACTAAGGAGCTGCGTTTTTCTTCCATTGTGAATTTTTCCTGAAACAAGACCCGTTCTTTTGTTTCGACCTCTCTGAAAGGAAGAAGTAAGTGTCGTAGCTGCCTTACTGAAAGCGAATCCAAGAATTGAAACCCTGCTCTGCAGTCTTGCGGAGGCCAAGCAAAGTTTTCCTGTGTGTCCGCCAGAAGCCACTCGGCGACGGACAGTCAGGGGCCGCCATCAGATGGATGGACATCGTGATGGCAACAATGGTGACGATGGCGTCGCCTCTGCGGTGGCCAAGCGCCTCGCACTCGCGAAATTTTCGAGCTTTAATGCCCTGAACAATGGCTGGCAGCCCGAAAAACGAGGGTCATTATGGTGTTTTGAAGTGTAATTTTATTCTCTTCGATTAGAGGCTCAGTTGATCTTTATCCTGAGAACGATTTTTTAAGTCAGAGTGATCGACTTCAGAGGATGGATGAGAGCCTCATGAAGACTGTCCAGATTTTAGAGATGCTGTATTTTACTCCATATAATGCTTTAACTTTTAAACTTTCTGTAATCCTTTTTTTAAGCAACGTCATTGGGCGATACTTTTCGTTCAGTATTGGGAAATATATAAAATAAATAATGAAAATCTTGCCCATAGATAAATTGTTGCAACCAGTGAGCAGTCGTGAATAAAGACTTTAATACGCACCTTCTTCCTCAACGAATGTAACGGAACGAGTTGAAAGAGGTATCGTTTTGTGTTGCCAAAGCTCCCTTGCCCTGCCTAGACTATCACTCACCGAGCTCATAAAAGTCGAGCCCACCCTCCTAGTTCCTCAGCAGCGTCACCACGTGCACTCAACACATGACATCACGTCAGCCAGGCTGGGCCAGTTTTCCAGTCCAGCAAGTTACACTTCGGCGGCCTTCATATCACAGAGTCGGTGACAGTTTTAGGACGCATCTCTAGCGGGCACAGGACCCTTGCCATTGTGTGGGTCTCAAGTGATAGCGCATGATAAGGTGTGAGTGATATGTACCGTCTCCTCGACGGTCGCCATCTTGCGGGCAAAAGAGCAAGGTTCCGCTGCTGGCCACCGCTATCGCTTTTACGGCCTCGACGCCACAATGGCTGCCTGGAAGCCGAAACGGCATCCTTATCTGCATTGACATTGAGAGGCAGCCTGCAGAGGTCGCAAAAGCCTCTTATTTTATGCTTGGCTCCAAATTCAATTGAAATAGAACATAACACGTCTGTTGACAAGCACTTGTTGGCGTTTAGGGACGCTATTCTCTTCAGAATGAAAATAGGGAGTCATTATTGTTCTCACCCAAACTGAGAGAGAAAATGAGGACAACAGCTTCGGAAAGAATTTATGGGTAACACAAAAAATGATTTAACTCGCCAGTTTCAATGACAGCGAGAAGAAGGAATGGAGTCAAGTGGATGCATTTCGTGCCAATTTCGAAACGTTAACGAATTATTTCAAGCACGGTTTAATTGGGATGATGAATGAACTAAAACTGATTAGATGCATACGATATACTTTAAAATCTGTGAAAATATTTATCATTGTAAGATCTTGCGACTGGAGAAACAAAAACGAAAGACTTGTATTTTGTATGTAGGCATGTTTAGCGTTTTTTGTGGAGTTTAAGAAATTTCAGCGGTAGCGAGTTTGGTAGAAATTGGCTGTAACGATGAATTACCAGATGAGGCATCTGGAGTTCACTTTACCGTGGATTTATCAGTGATCTTCATCCCACATTTGAATGTTATTACTTTATAGCGTGGATGCTCTGGGGATCAAAAGTAACTACAACACGGTCAAAGTGAATCAAATGTAAATTGACCTAATTGAAGATAAGGTTTATTCATAATCCTATAATCAACTTTTACCCTTAGTCGGCGTTCCTACGTTTGCGTAAATACTTTGGACCATATTTGGCTACATCCTCCTGTGATATTTAGGTAAAACAAGTATAAGCTTTATCGGTGTGCCGGAGAAAATCTGTTGAGTCAAAACAGTGTGAATAAGCACTGCAGTATTGTAGAACTTCAGAATTTCAAATGTGCCACTCTTCAAGATCCAAACTCAACAGCCTATACTTTTTGAGAACGGACCAGGCTTTTGCAGCGGAAAAATGTGAAGGCAAGCCCGTTGGGCCACTTTTGGGTTCCGTGGCATAGTGGTAGCGTGGCGGTCTCACTTTTGGGCTCCGTGGCATAGTGGTAGCGTGGTGGTCNAAGGGCCTGGGTTCGATACTCGGCTCAGGGAGGCATTTTCACATGACAGCGGAGTACTTCTCTTAGAAAAGGAAGTTTAAACCACACATTCCTCTTATCCCCCACCAAACCAGTAGTTGTAAGGAATTTAAAACCCAAAGGCAAAACGTGTTGGAATTAATAAAGGTTATTTTTTTAAAGTCCCGTTCGAGCCTCGAATTATGCTTTTTTTATTTCCTAACAAATATCCAAATCCAAAGAAAATAATTCATTCTCTATAGTCCTTATGAACCACAAGCATAACACAATGGAGAAGCTGTTATCGAAATACTTAGAGATTAGTTTTGAATTTCTGCCCTGTGTTATAACCAAAGAGTGTGCTCGGCTTCAAAGCAGCAAAATGATCAGAGTTTTTGTACTATAAAGATTCAAGTTGAAGACTTAGGAAAATTCAATATCGATTCCTTTTGGGGATATCACGACCAGTATGTAACTCATTTTATCTCGACAGAGAAATTTTCGTCAAAGAGAGATCGAAGATTGCCTATTACGTAAGACTAGAATCACTAGATAGAGTCATGTAGAGTAATGCTAAAGATACTCGCAAGCCCTAATTACTCTCTGTGTTTGCGTAGAGCGTTGAGAACAATGGCAATACATTGGTGACTTTGGCTTCGACTTAACGAGGCATAAAAGCGACTGTTACGACTGACGCTTGCTTTTTGTATTATCGGAAAGACATCAACGGGAGAGGCTCTTAAACTTGATCTCGTAGCGCTGTCGTTAAAGTTATTTCTTTATTGCGGTGCCTCTAACGAAGTTATCTAGGCCACCGGGGGCTTTGGGTCAATTGAACGAGCTCACTTTTATGATTCGCCGCCCTTGGATAATAAAATTCCAAATAAAATCGACACTGACACAGTCTGCTTTTGGCAAATGCCTCTGCCGGGACCTTGCTCGACTTTTAACTTCTCTGGCACCATCAATTTTACCATTAAAAACTCATTGTCGGAATATTTCCAATTTTCATTGCAATTAAATAGATCTTGCTGACCAAAGACTTTTTCTATTCGCGGATTCAACTCATTAATTTTTATCAGTTTTGAATCGATTCTTACTCGTAAGTCACCTTTATTTACGATACAATACGTAGACTCTATTTATTCTTTTCGGATTGGAAAAACAAAAGCGAGAATTACTTTTTATTTGTCAATTTAATTTGTTGCTTGAATTTCTCCAACTGACGAGAGTATTATCGACGTACCTGAACGACTTGGCCCGAATGCATGGTTCAGATGACAGGAAGGCTAAAAAAGTAAGTGAAACCTTACGGATCATTCCCTTAGATTTATTGTTGAAATTTTCCCGTTTTCTATTGAACGATATCGAAATCCTGATTTGGTACGAACGTGTTTTTAGCGAAATATATCCTAACATGGCCGTAAGAATTTTTGATACGAGCCTGATATGTTTTGTATTGCCGATTTCGTTATTTTTTACTTAAAAAGTCACTCTACGATCCTGGGCATAGACAACAGAAATTGAACTTATTTATAAAGAGTGGCATTATTTTTTATGTATAATTCAACTTAACTATTGGATTACCAGTGATTAACCACGCATGGAAGCAGAAACATTACTGACTTTTTAAAAGAAAACTCAATCTTGTTTTAAAATTTTGATCAAACCCACTGAGGCTGCGTTGAAATAATGACTGCTTAACGATAGAAAATGAATCGCCAACCTGACATTCTTTTCTGTCCTTCTTAGTGAATGAACTTTGCATTAATTTAACGTATTATCTAGAAATTAATGTATCATTAACTTGAGGCACAAATTGTTCTACGTATTATTAATGACGTTTCAATCTTCCCTACCTACTTTTTCGCTAGACTAAATCAAAAAAGTGAGCAGCGCGAGATCTGCAACTGAATCTCGGGCGAGAAATCCATATTATTTTATTTAGTGCGAGCTGTGCGCTACGATAGTCCATTAAGGAAGGAAAAATTTCTTAGCTTCTCTTCTGTTACTGACGGCAATCACGAGGCAGTCTCAGAGTGAGCGTTTTGTCGGCCTGATCGTATATAGGAGTCCACTAAGCGATTCAGCGAAATGGACTCTGAAATACCCCATGATCTCAGAAAAAAAGTGTCTAAAATTACGCTCCTGTATCGGATATAACAGTGAGATTTAAGGAATGGGATAAATTTTCCTTGATATCGGATTAAAACAGGTGGATAAGCGAGATTCTCATTGAATTTATTTTTGGGGCATCAGGGCAGCTACAAAGCAAGGTCCCCCAGAGCTGGGATTATCTTTGCTTTATGCACTTGGGGCTCGAGGGCGGCGAGGTATCTGCAAGACCAGGTCAATTGCCTCGAGTTTACTGAAATTTAAGCACAAATGACGTCCGGAAGATCAAGTTGAAGGCTGGAAAAAGGGAAAATGATAAACATCATTGCGAAATGTATGGTGATGATGCTGTTGATGAATTTATTTAGTTCGGAGGTGGTTTGCCAGTTTTAAAATTGTGATCTTTTGCTTGATAAATAACCATTGCAGTTTGTAATGTCTGATATTGGATAACGATGTTTTGAAGACAGAAATTGAAAAGCCCAAATATGTCCGGTGAGGAATACATAGCAGAATTAAACAGCTCAAAAAAATTAGTTATCCCTTTTTGCTTTCGGTCAATATAATAGCCGTAGATCTCAGAGAATCTATTAATCTTCATTGTGAACGAAATATTTTTATTTTTATTAACCTAATAGGTTCTCATTCTAAATTTTAAGATATGCGATGTATTCCAAATTCATATCTTGAATTTTTTACTCTATTTAAGACTGTTTGTAGCGTACACTTTGCAATGATGAAAATTAAATTGCCTCGATGTAAATTCAATTAAAACAATCAAATATGAAAGTATAGACAGTGATTGAAATTCAGCGCTTCCACTTTCTGATCTGACAATGACACAATAAAACCTAATTTTTTCGTTTCACTGATGTTTTTCACTCCTTTTAAGTGGGCGGGTGTGCAGGTGGACGATGGTCAAGTCGCCATTTATTAATTCACATGAATTGGCGAACGTTTGAATCGTGAAAATTATCTACATAGAATTGCAACCAACAGCTAAGCATTACGAAAATTCTGGGAGGTTGTAGTAAATATGGGTAGTAGTAAATGTGGGAGGTTGTAATAAATCCATGACTTTCAAAGCTACACTCTAGTCGTCAAATTAGTTCTACGTCCTGCCGCGTACTACCGACCAGCGAGCAGCGTCTTTACGACGGCAAGGCCTGGTCCGAAATTCAAGTCTTTACATGAACTTTTGGACCACTCTCCAGCTCGACGAGAACGGGAACTCGTCTAGGAATCCCTATTTTAGTTCTGGGTCTCAGCTTTTGTCTCAGGTCTCGAGTGGGCCTCTCGTCTCACGTCCCAAGAGACGCTTCAGTCCCAAGTCTCGTCAGGCTCGCAATGGTCTCGAGAGCGCTGAGAGAACTTTCTCTTCTCAATGAAGGCGGCGATTCAGAGGCTCTGCAAGATTTGTAGCCTCGCTGAACCAAGCTGAGGTGCTTTGTGCTCCTTGTTTTAGGAAGATTAAAACTACCTCCTCAAAAAAAATGCATTTAATGTATCTTAATCGTCTTAACACGACCGTTGAATATTTTACGTCTCTTTTTAATTCCACGCGAACGAGCCAAGCTGCCGGCCACCGACTACAATAAGCCTAGTGGACGATACAAAAACGAGCTGGATCCTCATTTTCACTCGTAATTAGTATTGCCAAGGGAGGACTTCCGGAGATTGTGACTGTGTCACTCTATATTAGGTGTACGCGGAAGCTGCATCATATCACGTAAATTTCAGTGCGAGTCAATTTTCACGCGCTTTTCTTTACGCGTCTTTCATTGATGCACCAAGTTAAGGTACACTAGAATTTACCCCGCGAATGTGCCCTCGAAAGTTCGTCACCGGAGTTAGTGGTCCGGTGAGGGTCTACAAAGCTGTAGGTTGTGCAGGCGAGGTGGCCACTTTATTGCATACTTCATTATGATGAAAGGCATCAGACTTCCTCTTAGGCATCAGACCTCCTTTTAGGCATCAGACCTCCTTTTAGGCATCAGACCTCGTTTTAGGCATCAGACCTCCTTTTAGGCATCAGACCTCCTTTTAAGTTTTCTCTCTTCATAGAGTAATTCAACATGAACGAAGTCGTCGAACGGCATCGACTAAAATGGACGATTTTGAATAATAGCGCTGCCGGGACCATTGGTATATAAGAAATAACCTATGCTCAAAAGTTCCTTCCAACTCCTATGTGATAACTGTTGTGCATTAATATAAGAAGAAATTTATTTACACTAATTCAAGAAGGAACAGCTGTCAGTATGCGGTAGTTGCTGCATTATTTGAATTTGTTTCGACATTTTGTTTTCACAACCTGTTTAGCTGAGCTGTATTTTCGTAGGTGAATTCGAACACAGGCAGGCGGGGCGTGCTGTGCTGTCCAAATATAAAAGGACTAAGCTCAGGGAACGCGATTTTCTCCGATCAGTACCTGAGAGTTGCACAAGTATGACGTTTATAAATACTTCGTAAACAACAGAACGTTCTTTTAGATAAAGAAACCCAATATTCAATGGAAACCATTATTTATAAAACTGCGTAAACGAAGCAAATGCTCACAAATCTTTGCAGAACTTCATGGGAAAAATTCGTGGCAAAATTTAATTAAAGATAAGTTTCATAATATAGTTTTAGCAATGCATCCGCCTGATAAATAAAAAACAAATTATACAACCAAAATGCGACGATTCATCAGTTAAGCATATATAGTTTCACCTATCAGAGCCATCTGCTGCCTTTAAAAAGGTCCAGCTCAGCAGCGGTGAAACACATTCATAAAACCAATCATCACTGAAAACTCAATTGCTTACCATCAGCTGTACGTGAGGAGCTCGCTGGGAAAAAAATTTCGTCGGAATAAAAAAGTGAAAAGTCCCACTATGTTATTTTTGAGGATGTGCTTGTCCATTGCTTTAGCACTTCTCTTCCGCAGCATCGATGACGCATCCACTGTGTTCTCCAGGGCATAATATGTTAACGTAACTGAGGGCCTCTCACGCAAGCCTGCCGATGAATGAAAAATGAACTTTTTTTGTATTTGACTTCTGATTGTACACCGCCAACTGAGGGGGAAATATTTCAGATTTAACTTTTTTCAATCGTCTGAATTCGCATGGAGCAATGAAAAGGATATTTTACCTTAGAAATGTAGGAAAGATATCAATCCTACGATATAATAATAGCCTAGTGTTGCTTAGTTGGTTGATCCGTCCGTCCGTCTCCGGTCACGCTCATAAGGATTTACATATGTACGAGAAAATTCCCGGGTCCATATTTCTAATTAATCAGTGAGACTGTCAAAGAAGGCAGTCCGTATCAGTGATACTGCAAATAACATAATTTCATATCAAATTTACCCTAAATATGGAGGCATCTTAAGAAATAACATCATTTGTCCCGCCATTTTTGGCAGGGCCCGTCAACTAGTACTATACATAGAAGGTTTCTGCAAACAGCTAAGAATTTTTTATCCATGTTGATAGAATGACCGTACACAATAAACTTGAAATCGATAACGTGCGGACGACTAAGAGAAAAGCAAGTTGATTGCATTCAATCATCTCGATCCAATTTTAAAACGGCTAATGCATGCATTGCTGGTTGAATTTGACAAAATTCTAGGCGTAGAAACACATTCACTTTCGACGTACTTCAGATGCACTGATGTTCCAGAATGGACGAGTGACTGCCCGGCAGGATTACTTTTAAATGGGAACTCTAGACATAAAACAAAGAGAGACCGTGCGCAATTTGTACTGAAGAGCACACAATCTTTTAATATTGCCTAAGAATGACTCAAGGTTCTGCAATGCCGCTGCTGAAAATGTGTAGTGCGTCGGTGGTCCAGCCATTCTTTGTTTATGACAAGTCCCTCGAGAAAATTACGTCTGCGGAGCATTTTTGGCCGACATGAAGGATGTCGGCGGACGGACGCTTCCCTTCGCTGTTGCTACCAAGTGTCAAGTGTCCACGGCCGCCCAGCCCAGGGGCTGAATTGATACTTCTTCTGCCTTGACAGGGACTGCAGAATCTTTCTTCGACGTAAAATCCGAACACAGAAAATAAGCTACCGTCTGGCAGGACGCATCCATTGTTCCTGTGAATGTTCCGGCGGTCTGAATTTCATCCCCAAGCGAAGCTTAAAAAAAAGGTGTTCGCCGAGAACATGATGAAATTTGCATTTTTCCAAGACGGTTGAATATCTCTTGATATTTTTTCTTGTCTTTAATAGGAGGGATATTTTGTGAGCGCCTGCTTTGTACTGGATACGTCAATATCGGTCTGGTAGGAAGAAAGATGAGGACTAGTTTTTGAGTCAGTCTTGGAATTGCTTGCATAGAGTACCATCTTGGCGGCCGGCCAGATGGTACTGTGAAAAATCGCCCCAATCGAACGCTTTTGATGAGAGTGCAATATAGAAAAGAATATATAGCGCAAGTTGACAATGACATGTTACTTAGGGAACAATAATTTAGTTCTTGCATGGTAAAAGTATTGCTGACTGGTAGGAATTATCAGAAATGAATGACATTTACTGAGTGAAGCGAAGCTGAAGTTTGGAACAATGGCGAGCTCGCTCTTATGAGCTATGACAAATTCTTAATAAATATTTTTAAATTATAGTCAAGACTTGGTGTTTATACGTATGTCTTTACAGTTCAATTTTAATGATATTTTCCATCGAAGCATTGTTTCAATAAATTTAATTTGCTTAATATCTAATGGAAAAAAACGTTCCAGTCGTTATGCGTTAAATTTTTCCATGATTTTTTGAAGGCATTGACGAAGAAGACCGAGGCCCCAACACTGATTTAAAAATTTCAATTGCAATGTCAAATAATTTTCCCTCTATATCGTAGGGAATTAAATTTGGCGAACAACATTAAACAATAAAGTGATGGTTTTCTTACGTTAAGGAAAAACAAGAAAAAACGAATATATTAGAAAAACTAGATTTTCACTAGCTTCTCAAAGAGCTTAAACAAATAGGAGGTCTAATGTGTCGTTGATATATTTTCTGTCAAAACTTTCGAAGCTTTCGAGGAGAAAAAGCGTAAAGTGCTGCTAAATGAAGTCTGCGTCTTATTTCTTTTGCACACGATAATCAACGTTGTGAACGATGAATTAACTTCCCATAAGTCGCGTGCATGACCAACATTCTACATTTTATGCCCACGGACTTAAAATTCGAAAGAAGTTCGTGAAGCGCCACCGACATCCCTGCTGCCATTATCATTCAAATCAAAGAGGAAGCGCTGAGGCAGAATTTGAGGCCTCAAGGGAGACTTTTATATGGAGATGTGAACTTCGAGGTTTGTTATTCAGAAACTTTTGGAATCAGAAGGTTATTATTGGGGAACTTGGGACAAAAATCTGGACTCCCGATCAGAGCCCATTTCAAGAAATTCAAGAAAGGAAACGAGAGCAACGATTCTTCCTTTTTCTTGACTGCATCTGAGGACTTGCGGAGTAAACTTGGAGGTCTCGTGACCGTCACGACCGGCTGGTGACGACCTGCGCCGCCGAGTTTCGGTGAGGATCCGAGTGGGTTGGGAGGATGAGGTGGTGCAGGTCGGTGGTGGACGAAGGCCTGTGACTCTACCATGGGCCAATGTTAAGGTAGAGTGCCGGTAGAGCTGGTGAAAATAGGAACGGGAGAGCAGGCACGTGAGAACAATCACGAGCGAAAAATGAAAAAAATATCATCACAAGAGAACAATCAAGAAAGATTAATCACAAAAGAACAATCGCAAGAGAACAATCACGAGAGTGCGATCATGAAAGAACAATCACAAGAGATCAATCACGAGAGAAAAATCACGGGAAAACAATCACCAGAAGCCAATCACGAGAGAACGATCACGAGAAAAAGGAACTAAAGAATAAGCAACAGAGAACAAGAAGAAGAGCACAAAAACAAGAGAGAGCAAAAACGAGAGAACAAGCACAAGAGAATTAGAGCGAGAGCACTGGCTGGTGAGCGCGGCACCTGGACAACTGGCGAACGAAAACGGGGGAGTGAGGCGTGCATCGCGTGTGGGAACTGTGGTCTGATTATTGTAACTGTGATCTGATTATTGCAACTGTGATCTGACTATTGTAACTGTAATCTGATTATTGTAACTGTGATCTGATTATTGCAACTGTGATCTGACTATTGTAACTGTAATCTGATTATTGTAACTGTGATCTGATTATTGTAACTGTGATCTGATTATTGTAACTCTGATCTGATTATTGTAACTCTGATCTGATTATTGTAACTATGATTTGATTACTTTAACTCTGATCATATTATTGTAGTTATAATTTGATTATTGTAACTCTGATCGGATTATTGTAATTCTGATCTGATTATTTTAACTCTCATCAGATTATCGTAGCTCTGATCTGATTATTATATCTACAATGTATGATCAGATCAGTATAACCCTGATTTAATGAAGCTAATGGGTTGATCTTAAAAATCTTCATCTCATTTTACAAGCCCATTTTCCTATACGCTACAGAGAGCTGTAGGAACGCTTTATGTACGTAGAAGTTTGAACGATTCTGCTTTACCTTTACTCGCAATTTGAACATTCTATTAGCGAGATAACTGAAAAACCTCTTTTCTAAAGAGTGACATGACCACCTTTTATAAACGACGATCTTTTTGACAAAGAGGTAAATGCCAAGATACGCATATCACCATGAACGAAATCTTAGTTCATTCGATAATCTATCCATCATTTCCTTGTACCAACGAGTCTTGAGATATTTTCATTTCATTTTATGTTCAAATTTTTCATCGGCCTCTCTTCCTCGAGTTGCACTGCAAGCCTATACATGGCCCTGTGATGCTGACGGGGGAGGGAGGCAAAAGACCCCGTGTTTACTGGCCTCCCAGTAACAGCAACCCGCACTTCACAGTGTGCCAAGCAGCCTTAAGAGAACAGACTCCGGCGAAACAGGCTGGCTTTTGAAAAATCTCCAAATTATAGTGTGCCGCTCAAACATGCGGGGTAGATTAAGTAGGCTCCGTTTGGATTTCATCTCGTGAATGAATGCCCGGGAGGATTTCAATTAAAAATTAGTACGTTCGGATTACGGATTTGCTGATGTTAGTCCAAGTTGTAGCGAGAATTAACAGTAAGTGAAATTTTCGTTTGGCTTTGAGGTATTTATTGAATTCCCTCTCTGCCAGCAAGCATTAAACAGGTTTACGTCATGAATTTTTTTGAAATTTTCTATGTGTTTTGAATATGAGAAACAATATGCAATTTTAATGTACCTTCAAACAACACAAACGTTAAAAGTCAAGACCTCAGGTGCGATAGGCACAAGTCTTCATTGTCCCATTCCAACCAGTCGGCAGAGTACCAAACCGATTCTAAAATTTTTGACTCGACTTTTTTCGGTTTCCATCGCTGATCGCGAGTCACACACGGTTTGTATATATTGTAAATGCGGCTTAAAAGTAGCAGAAAATAACAAAGCAACTAAATGTGGACGCATAGCTAAATCGACCTGATTTTAGAAGGATCTGTACGTAGTTCCTAAACACGGAATGAGTTAAAATTATTCCTACACAATGCTAGGCTGGGTGCTGCTCGTAACCTTCAGCATCACATAGTTCAGCGTGCTGTAAATACGAGGTATAAATGTTTTAATGGTCAAATTACTTCCTCGTTAGGGATTAAAAAGTCTCATGCATCCTACGGCTCTTTTTTAAAACTTTGGTAGGAAATTGTTTACTACATCAACGAGGATGTGGTGAGCTTTATATCCGCGAAGCAGTAAGTTACAGCAGGACGGAATGCAAGTGAGTGAAAATAAATGTTTTCGCTTCAGATCTAGAAATGCGCAGTTTGCGATACAGAGATTTAGCGATGTGGCGATTTTAAAATGCAGCGATTTTTAAATACAGCAATTTTGCGGTGTGTCGATTTTGTGATGGACGATTTTATGGTGCAGCGATTTTGCGATTTGAAAATAGTAATGTGGAGGCTAAGGTCTTACTTATATTGAGATTCGACTATATGACTTAAGCTAGCAACTCGCGGGACTGAGGTGCCGAGCTGGGAGGCATTACGCACTCAGCTCAAATTCCTTTCGTGGGTAGATAATGTTGATGGTCGTTACACAGTTACTGATGTTTTAAAACCTAGAGATGATTTCTCACCATTAGTCAGCAAACTTATTTGCTAGGCAAGTCTGTATCTAAAGTATGTTTGGTGAAACTATAAATTCGTGTTATGTTTTCAAGATTATTTCCGTCCGGTATAATCAATGACACCGTCAATGAGGCACCAATTTTGGATTGCCGGCGTTAACAGAAGGCAGATTGGCTCCGGTCGTGTTCTGCCCGATTGCTTTTGATTGCGTCCTGGGGGAGCTCCAAACCACTTCTTATTGGGTCCAAACCCTTCCAAGCTCTTTATTAGCCTTCCAAGCTCTTTATTAGCCTTCCAAGCTCTCGGAGAATCCTCTAGCTCAGGATGAACAGGATGTCACTTCTTTTCCAATTTTGTATCCTTGCTCATGTCCCTTTCTAGCTGGGATCTCTTTCGGTGTCCGTTACCAGGCCCCTCTTTTCTGTCATTTCGCAGCTTGTTTTTTCTGTCCTTACTTCGGATGCTTTTTCATAACCTATCCAAAACGCATGGGACCACGAGACCTTCATTTTTTGACATTGTACAATGCAAATTGCTTTCCATAATGTCAAGTCGTGTTCATGGGTGGACACTCACAAGAAGCTCCTGTGTTTTCGCACTATCGCAGATGAATATCAGTTCACGGTGCCCGAAAAAGTAGAGTATGATAAAATGAATTTCGCGCGACGTACGCTCGGGTCGTGGCACGTTTGACGTCTCACTATCTGAGCGCAGCGCACGTCATCGCTGTATAACTTTCGAGGCCAGTGCACGAGTTTATTTGATTAATCGTTTGTTATCCTCTCAACAAGGAGTGAAATTGTGGTTGCAACCGATCAATACCGCTTCTCGTGGGAAAGTTGTGGGTTAGTTTCCCTCGAAATAAATTTTTCGAGAAGCTTTTACGGAAACGCCACTCGTTAGCAGAGTGGAGCAGGTAAAAATAAGCATATCGAGTTGAAGTGTTAATACTAATGGTTTATATTTATCGAAAATGCTAGGAACAACAATTTTCAAATGAAAAAAAGCGACCTAATGAAATCTACTGTTAAAGAATCTGAGAAAACTAAAGAATATTAGAACGGCTTGCACCGAACTCGATGGAGACGCTGCCTCCCGCCATCGTGAGATGTTATTTGTGGCACTCCACTGACTACAGGAAGGCAGCATAGGTGTATGTCTCATTTGCTATTAATGCAACGTTCTTTTCCAGCTTTGATGTTAATTTCCAAGTGCATCTCATTTAATTTACCAAAAAATCAACTCTTTAAAATACTCATCGAGAGCAGGGCGACTGAGAGACCACCAAAGCCGTTGCGTTTTTCCTGGTTGTATGTTTCATGATACTTAGAGACAAGTTTTTCAAATTTGCACGATGAGTCTTAAAAACTAATAAACATACACGAATTTTAAAGCCACAGCTAAAAATAAAAACGAAGTTACGTGATTTAGCATTAAAGCAGCAGCTCAACATTACCACGAATTTTACAGCTCAGATTTTTATCCGATGATCACTGGACGAACATGAAGAGCTGCAGCGTTTTTAGGCCTCAATATTTCTCCATCAGCACCAAACAACTTTTTTATATGTACTCTCTAATGATAATTTTTCTGTATTTTGCGTAATTACTAATTGGAGAGTCTGAGCAAATATTATTCAGACTCAAATTAAGGTAAATGGCGTTCAAATGAATAGTAAAATTGACCTCAAGATCGAAATACTGCAGTAAGGTGAGAATGGCGATTCCTTTTAAGAGTGCTCGAATGTCACTTCCTCACAAAAATATCAATGTAAAATTTGCTCAGAAAGCTTTCCGGTTGAAGAAGCCTTTCTCTGACATGCGTTTAGCTAAAACCAATGCGAGTTAGTAGAATACATAGGAAATGAAAATTAAGAAAAAATTGTTAAGATTTAGTAATTACAAAGTTTTTTGAGTGCCATACTACCGCCCTCGGAATTTCCAGAACACAACAATGAGCCTTGCAATTGACGACTGACTTAATTATCAACCGAAGCCCTCTTCATGAGTCAAAGCGATCAGGATTATTCATCCCCACCGAGCAAATTGATAGACTCGCAGGCCCCCAGCACGTCTCCCCACAGACCTCTGCAGCAGTTCTTCTAGTTGCTACGACAAACTTTCGAACTTTTGCAGACGATGTCCCCAGCGGGACTCTCTAATTTTCTGTGTCATTTTGGCGTCTGGTTCCAGCGCGCATTTTTGTCGACGAGACAGAAGGCTTCAAATTGCGTCAAGAAAAATGGTGGTGGTAATGAAGGAATTTAGATTACGGGACTTGAAATGAATGTTTCTGCTTCTTTATTCGCGGTTCCTAAATTTCAGGAAGAAGATGACGAGATACATTGACTCGACAAGTCTAAATTTACACCAAACGTGCAATTTCATTTAAACACGCACCTGAAATAATAAGACACTGACTGAAAATTCGAACACAGAAAAGTGAAATTTCAAACTTAACGACGCAACGCTTTTTGCGATGTTACAGGGACGGCTCTAGAATTTTCAGGTCCGTTACCAGTTCATATTTCCATGTTTCCTTCCGCTCATCTGAGCGTGAAGCTGTTCCGCACAGATTGCATCCGCCTCTTTCTGGTATTCGACTTATGAACACTCGGAGCGCGGCTGGGGCTTTCTTTTGAGACACGCAGACGCGGTGTCGCACCAGATCTATGGATGATTTTTGGAGTTGTAATATGAGACATTTGCATATACGTACATAGCGGGACTAGATTTCTAGAGTTCATGGTCTTAGGACTAACTTTTCTTACAGACTCTTTCAGGTGGTAGAGGTGAAGTATCAATGCCTGGATGCTGTTAGTCTGCATAGTTGTATAGATATGAGTGTCAGATGAGGATCATCAACAGCAAAAATTACAGTTTGCTACCTAAGGTGATGATGACCTAAATGATGAAAGTTCAGCATGTTTTTTGCTGTGTTGTGAAGTACGGCACTGAATATTTTTCTAACGTAATAAACTCGATGCAAATTGATATTACTGAGAGATTTGTAGATCCCACTAGTTGATATATAGATCTAAATCCCTACCTTTGAGATATTGATTAGGTAAATCATGTTTATTTCACCGATGGATATATTTTAATATTTTAATACTTTTGCCAATGATTACGTACAATAGAACCAAAGATACGCTCGTCCTGCTATCTCAGAATACTATACATTACTTCATCATGCCTGAAGTATGTTGGTAATGAGGTTTTCTTTCCAGCTTTTTGTCACTCTTTTCACTCGGTGAGCAATGCTCTGTCATTCACTTTACGGAATAGCTGTGAAAACGATCGTTCTAGAATTATTTTTATACCAAAATGGTTACCCTCATAACCTTGCGTGCAGCAGTTTCCAGAAAAAAACTAGACAATGTGAACAAAAATTTTCTGAGTGAGTCGATTGCCCTGAGGAAAGAATAATATTTGTAGGTTCCATAGAAGAATTTTAAATTGTATAGTATGGTAAGAAAGCAAGTGTCTCGAATAATGAATAGTTACTTCCTTTAGCTCGAACTGAGATTAATTTCTTACAAGTTCATGATAAGTTTTTCATGCTAAGGCATGTGATTCCTTCTTGCATGCGAAGCAATGTAGTTTTTTGGCACAGTTGTAGCCAGAGTACGACTACATATTGTCGAGAGACAACTCGTCATTTCATGCATTGCAGAGCACGAGGGTGTTTCTATCCTTGGAGGCAGGCCAATTTCAGACCCTTTACACGGCTAGATTAGGGACCATGCGTCACAATACGACCGTCCAGTGCACCAAAAGAGTTTCAGTACATTGGGCTCAAGCAATACTGTGGACTTAAAGTTGCCCGAGAGCGTTTAAATTTATAAACTCCATCCATCTCTCAATTCAAAAGATTCTTCTGTAGAATTGAACATTTAGAAGTAAATGCAGCGTATTTGTTACTGCATCTGCATCAAGATTTTAGCTTGTCTTCTACATCAAGATTTTAGCTTGTCTTTAACAAAACAGACATAAGGTAAACAAATGGTAATAAGTTTACTCATTACTGGTGATGAGCGAGCCTATGCTCTAGAACTCTAGGGTGGAATTTTATTAAAGGCGTGCATGTTTTCACCTGCCTTGTTGTTTTATTCTTTGCCTCCTGTAGCGTGCCGTCCGACCCGGGATACAGAATGTTTTAAGAGGCTGTGGAATAATTTAATCTTTTTCAAAGAGGATACGACCCTATTTTCCTGATGAAAATGTATTACTTGTTCTCAATCTAAAACGTTTTATATTCCGTACTGTTTAAGCGATTGTCATGAAGCATTTAGATACAGTTATACATTAAAGGTATCTTAGTGTGAGCAATTATTTATTTCATTTTTAATCTCCGAATTCATATGTAATCTTACATATAGGGTGGAGCAGAGGAAGTGCATGTTCTTCAGTATTGAATAACTGAATGGTTTGATTAAAACATAAAAATATGCATTCAGGTATAGTACTTTTATTGCATTTCTTAAATCTACATACCTCAATTACGTTTGAAGAAAATGTCTTGGAGATGACATCTCTCTTGCCGGACACAAATTTGGATCCTCTCCTGAAAATTACGCTCAGCTCTCTCCAACACTTCAATCGGCACAATTTCAATTTCCTGAGGAATGGAAATCTTTAGGTCATCGATAGTGCAAGGGATGCTTATGTATACTCTTTATTTCAGGTAGCCCCACAAAAAGAGTCACATATTGACAGGTCGGGTGAGCGAGAGGCCCAATGAACATCACCAAATCTTGAAATGACATGTCCTGAGAACATTTGTTCAGCCACTTCCATGGATGTTCTCGCCGTGTGAGTTGTCGCACCATCCTGTTGGAACCATATTTCTCTCATGTTCACTCCACGCCTTTCAAGTTGTTCAACAGAGAAAGTTGTTCAACATTTCGACGAAGCGCGCTGATGTCACAGCAACTGCGGTTCCTCCCTCTTCAAAAAAGTAAGTTCCAACAAACCCCATCTTGGAGATGCCGCACCACATTGTTAATTTTGAGCTGTGGAGAGGTTTTTGGTGAAGTTCATGTGGGTTCTCCGACGCTCAGTACCGACAGTTTTGGACATTAACGTAACCGTCTTCATGAAAATAAGCTTTATCGCTCATGAATACTGTGACATCTGCATCTCTCGTAAGAATACCATCCGTTATACGACAAAATTCTCTGCGTTGCGCAAAATCTGCTCTAATTAGCTGCTGGGCAATCGTTATTTTGTACGGGTGAAATCTAAGATCATCACGTAAGATGCGATGACGCGAACTCGTGACATACCCAGTGACACAGTCTGTCGTCTAGCGGATCGTTGCGGGTTTGCAAGAATTGCCGCTCTCGCTCTGTCTACATTTTCCGGAACTTGAACTGAACGGAGAAAACCAGATAATTTCATTTTCATCACAGATCCATTACTTTTAAACACTGCAACCTATTGCATACATTAAAATTTCGACAAAAAAGATGCTGAACCGTGACCACAGAATCCTTGTTTCTGAAAACTGTTCAACAACGAATTCACGATGCTCTACACTCCAACGCTCCGTAGCGACTGAAACTGCATTGTCTGAGGAGTCTGCCAACGGTCGCCAAGGTCAATACCTCCTCCTGTCACCGAGTACTAGAGGTTCCAAAAACATGCGTTTTCTGTGTTCCACCCTGTACGTTGTAGATTAGTTAAAATAGAAGGAAAACTTAGGTCGACATTCATTATTTAAAAAATGTCCATAACATTATTACTCTTGACCTATAGCGGAATAAGTTTGGGCTGTCAGTTGATGCTGTCACACTGAGTGCTGTGTCAAATGTTCATGAGTGAAATGGTCATGTGTCTAATGGTCCTTTGTCGAATGATCTTGTGTTATATGGCCTTGTATCAAATGGTCCTGTGTGAAATGGTCATGTGTGAAATGGTCTTGTGTCTGATGGGCCTGTGTCGAATGATCTTGTGTTATATGGCCTTGTATAAAATGGTCATGTGTGAAATGGTCATATGTGAAATGGTCATGTGTGAAATGGTATTGTGTTATATGGCCGTGTATCAAATGGTCAAGCGTAAACAGATGGAAACACGCCGGACAGCAGCCCAGCAGACCAAGACCCCACAGCAAGATTCACCAGAGCTAACTTTCATACCATGGTGAAGAAGCGTGGCGTGTTTGTGCTCATGCGGTTAAAATAAAATAGTAAATCATATTTACGAGCTGCAGAATTTCACACGAGCCCCACAACTACGACGCAACTCTCAAGGACAAGTAAACCAGAGATTTACTTCGCTGGAAAGCCTCTTTGAAGTTTCAATTTTAGCCTAAAAATTTATGGAATGGAAGTGGATGCACTGCAGATTCGTAGCCTCAATGCAGGACTGTCGGGTCTCATCTTCTTAAAGGGAAAGCCCCACACCACGCAGCCCAAACAAATCCCAAAAGTGGGCCGGTAGCAGAATTTGAAAGGTTGGAGAAATGGCCCCTGCAGCGCGGCAGTAACGCCAGATTGGTCCTTTCAGGCAAGCTTCATCTCTCTGGAGTTCGCCCCGAACTTCTGCTTTGATAAAACCGCAGCATGCAAAAATTGTTCACCACAGGAACAGCTCTTCTCCATATCACATGCATACACGAACTCCTACAGCGTGTATGTAGCTTTGAAGGCCCAGGTTCTATTTTTTCTTGCTAGGGTTGGGATGAGACACGATGTTATTGAAATGCATCCAGCATGTGATCTTCTGAGAGGCCTTTGGCTCGAGGAATTCATTTTATTGTGACTCGAGGAAAAGTACTGAAAGGGAAAAATGATATCATATGAAATTCCGTAGTAGAACAAGCGAAGAAAGATACGTTTTATGTTTCGTGAAGCTAGCTTATACTAACTCGGTAAAACTACGCGGCTATTTGCATGAGCAAGCACATGCTTCGTAGGTTTTCGCTTGCGATGACGTAGCTTAATGCAATTCGTACCGCAGCTGTATCGATCGAAATGTGACGTCCGAGCGATATTAGTCGCGAACAAAAGCACCAAAAAAGTTTCTCCGGGGGATTTAAAAAGTAAGTTTCAAGCAATTGTTAAGAACGGTGAAAAATTGGATGCTTTAAAAATTTATTTCGAAAACTGGTCCCCGGGAGCCTGGAATTTTTCAGTTAATTCGAAACGTTCACTGCCAGCAAGTAGTGGCCACGAAATTCAACACCACAGTCAGGGTGTCAAAACAGGATCGATTGCTCCTAAAATTTAATCTTCAATTTCTTGTATGAAGAGATGTCGAGCGAGATACTTGAGACCCAAATCAGTCAGTTAAAATTTTGAAGAACTTCCGATTCAGTACCTTAGTCACCAATGTAAAGGAGACTAAAGAGCTAATGTCACGACCAGCATTTTGAATGAAAGAAAAATTAGATTATTGACATGAAAATAAGATCACTTTTGCAATTGAGGACGAGATCACTAGGGTACCCCAATGAAGATAAGATGAATTACTCTGATTAAGATGAATTTGAAAAACAAAAAGTCCAGCAAAAATTCATTTTGGTTCGGTGCCAAACATTTCACGACCTTTCCTGCTGCCTCTGGAACTGTAGAAGTGCTGTCGGTCTACAGCGGCGCTGATGAGGTTAGGCGCTATCAGTCTTGACTTTGAAACGTAGACGTCGTGGGATTTGTGAAATAAGGTAATGCAGAGTATGATGGGTGATGATATTGAATTTGTGGCCGGCAATATCTTTAAATGCTTACAGAAACGAGTTGTAATGCACGTAGTATAAAAATTTGCAACGTTTTTCTCAATTTCTACATAAATTCTTGGGATACGAATGTAAGTTTATTAGCCATTCAATTCCTACTCAGGATATCTTCGTGGAAACACTCGTAGTTTTAGACATGAGAGTATCAGAATTTTCGATAGCAATTACTTCTTTTCTGATTCAAGCATTTTCTCCTCGGAAAGGAATTTTTGGGGTGATTTTCGTGCTGTGAGAATTTAGAGGAGTCTTACGAGGAAGGACAACCCTCTAGCAATAAATAATATTACAGGGAAATGTTACTCGGAGTTAGCAACGTTACTCGACTGTAGGAATTAGGTTTAATCATCATTCATAACGTAACTTGGATGAAAAAACAAAATTAATCTTGCATTTATATTTTCATTTGAACCGTACCGAATGACCTATATCATCCCGTGGGGTGAAAACTGATTTGCTGAGACGTTATTTCTGCAACTACGAACATTAACACGTTGACTCCGATTCTCCACCGAGGTAAAATAACATGCCGACAAATATCTCTACTATGAATTTAAAAATGAAGGATTTTGGTTTCACAAATTTGGTTACTCTATTAATTTTCTTTCTAATCAGAACTAGCTTACTCGATTGATGAACACACATTTGAAGAAAACTCGAAAATTTGTATTTATACATGATAGTGCTTTGGTTACATTAGGTTAGGTTAGATGATCGCGTGTACCATATATGACCCACTCCGGAGTCGACGTGTTAGGTTATTTCCGAGCTGGTCATACGGACGTGTTTGATGCAGAAACATATCTTTCCCGCGAGTTGTTATTTCTAGCTTGTATAAACCCTTTCCTCGACACTCACTAATATAGTTTACACTCGCTGTGGGGCGTAAGCTACGCGGAAGACAGTTAAGTACGAGACAACATTAGGGGATTAAGCGTCAGATCTACCACCGCATTGCCGTAGCGTGCTGCTCGTACGCTTAGTTATGACGTCCCAAGATGCTCAGACACCTAGTTATGACGTCCCAGGATGCTCGGACGCCTAGTTATGACGATTCAGAACGCTCGACGGCCTAGTTATGATGCTCCAGGATGCTCGTACGCCTAGATATGACGTCCCATGATAACCGTATACATAGTCAGGATGCACAAATGTTTCTCGCGAGCATACTCGTCGCTCTGGCAAGCATCACTCAGAAATGTACTCGTACGAACAGTAATGACTCGTGCAAGCAGAAGTTGACTCGAGTGAGCGGAAGGTGACTATTGTAAGCAGAGGTGGACTCGAGCTAGCTGAACTTGATTGTTGCAAGTAGGAATAAATTCATGTGAATAGGAATAAACTCGGGCGAGTAGGAATAAACACGTGCGAGCAGCAATAAACACGTGCGAGCAGCAACAAACACGTGCGAGCAGCAACAAACACGTGCGAGCAGCAGCAAACTCATACTAACACTAGTGCCACGCTAGGACCCCGTGCCCTGAAATCGAACTCGAAGTTTTGACTCGAGCGCAGGCTGCACGGTCGTCTGTCCTCTTGCGCTCGCATGTGCAGGCCTCCTGGTTTTGTTTTTGAGCTTTAAAATTCTTTCCTAACGAATTGAGGGCCAGCAGCGGACGCGGTTCCCTCTTTTCCTAGCGAATTGAGGGCCAGCAACGGACGCGGTTCCCTCTTTTCCTGGCGAATTGAGGGCCAGCAACGGACGCGGTTCCCTCTTTTCCTAGCGAATTGAGGGCCAGCAACGGACGTGGTTCCCTCTTTTCCTAGCGAATTGAGGGCCAGCAACGGACGCGGTTTCCTCTTCCGTGTTCGTGACCTGGATGACTGCGCACACCGCGGCGACGAATACTGAAAAATGCTGAGTGGCTTCCATTTGTGGTTGTGGATGGTGGGCTGTAGTTACACGTAAGTGTTTGTTGATAAACAGGGCTTAATGGTTGCGCGTAATTGATGGTTGATAAATGAGAGAGAGTGGTTGGACTTAATCGGTGGTTGATAAGTGAGGCTTAGTGGTTGCACGAAATTGGAGGTTTATAAATCAGGCTTAGTGGCTGCAAGTAATTGGTGGTTGATAAATGAGGTTTTGATGTTGGTTTGTTCGCAATTAGTGGTTGATAAATTATGGTTAGTGATTGGATTCAATCAATGGTTGACGAATTAGGGTTCGTGATTTGGATGTAATTATAACGGGTGGTGGTTGATAAAGGAGAAATGGAGATTCAATGCATCTGGAAGTTGTTAAGTGAGGTTTAAAGGTTAAGTGTACCTTTGACGCTCCTAGTGTAGATCTTATATGGTAAGATTTCTTTTCCGATACAAGACTCGCAGAAGCAGAGGGCTAAAAATATTGCTCCGTTAAGGCAATATTTTGCTCAAAAAGACAAATTAAGAAAGGAAGTTAACAAGGTAGACCTTCCTTTGGCCGTGATGTATGTTATTCTCGGCAGCGGTTTTTAAGAAGGGCTCATTTTCGTTCACGTGTTCCATTTTATTACTAGAATAAAAATTTATTTAAATTTACCTGTCCTAGTTAAAGGCTCTGGAGCTTTGAGTCCCCTGCGATTTTTTTTAAACTTTGGTTGAACCTTTACATTTTTGGCCTTACTTTATGTTCAGATCTGGTAACCGGTGACAATGAGAGAGGTGACAGTGAGAGAGGTGACAATGAGAGAGGTGACAATGAGAGAGGTGACAATGAGAGAGATGACAATGAGAGAGTCATTCGTCCGCTTGCCTTGTCGATAGGAAAGAATTACAAGGAAGTGATCAGGAATATCAGGGGTCTGGGAATTATGGCAACCTGAAGTCGACAAGAGATAGTAGAAATTACGTTAACAGTGTCCTCTTGAAAAAAATTCTAGGTACACTGCAAATATAATTGAAAACCTAGAGTTATTCCAGGAGCGATCTCGTTTCTACAGCCGTATGAAACGATTCCTCTTGATTATTCATACGATGAAAGGTTCGAATTTAAAGACCTTCATTATTGCATTGATACTTGCTTTAACGAGCATCTTTTGAAAAATGTTTACTGCAAAGGAATAATTAAACACAAACTTACGAAAGAAAATAATTAAGCTGTCCTGATCAAGAGGGAGTGCAAAAGGAAAAGTGAAGCAAAAATGTACTTCGCTTATGTATAGCAAAATTAACTCATTATGCATATATAGTAGTGCGTTGAAAGAAGTGGTGCGTGAATTATTGTATAAGTTAGAAAATACAGAGAAAAATGGTTATTTGCAAAGTTTTGACAGCCTAGGGTGAGAAGTTTTTGTTCTGTCACAAAATAGCCCTAAGCCTCGGCCATTGATGTGAGTTTCCGCATTTGTATCATTCACAGAACTTGCTTCAATTTTGTTAAACGGAAGAGTATATTTTTAGGAATCATTGATATTGGCATTTCACTGGCGGTAATATTAGATATATTAGATGTGATACCAGACATCAAAGAAGCAATTTCGCTTTACAAATCCTTCTGGGAATACAGCACCATCAAGTCTCACTTTGATCCGGCTTTTCTAGAGCGTCCGTTCCGCCTTTCATGCCCACTTTGGCCCAGCGGACGTGGTACTGCAGGCTACAAGGCGTCCGCGGACTCGTTCGTATCCTGTGTCACTCCATATTTTCCAGATTGGTCTCTGCAGTCCTGCCTCCCTAGCCTCCATTATTGAGCTCTTGCTCCATTCCAGGCACGTTTGCATCGTTTATTATTTAGAGTTGCTGTAGCAATCACAATGCGTCTGCCCAGCTCCTTCTCCCGCTTCCAACCTCACCCCCTGACCCTCACGGCCTCCTTGCTGAATGTTGTCGTCGTTTTGCCATCGTGAGACGGAGGCCAATGTCATCAAGTTGAGATCGTTGTTTTGTCCAAGGTGAAGCCACTCCTCTGAGTGGGAGGCCTTTGAATTTGTGTGTCGTCTCCGTGCTGACAAAATACCTCACGTGCTTCTAAATGAGCCTAGGAAAGCATTTTAAGTCAGTCGGTAGGACTAACTAATCAATAAGTCTAGCGACAAATTTAACACAGCTGAGGCAGTAACAGGTTATTGTACTGTAATTCAACTACATTGAGGTAGCCAATGAAATATTTAGCGTCGAGTGACAATAAACATGGAATGAGAATAGAAATATATCAGGTGGCCTATTACCCGTTAAATTCCGCTACTTGACCCGCTGTCATTTTCAGAATCCAGTTACAGTTTTACACAATTACAAATTCTAGCTTAACAAAAACCATCGTAAAAAAAACGAGTGTGCACGTGTTGAAAAAAACCATCTGCTGTGTATCAAGTTATTGCTTTTAATCCATTCATCGTCTGGTTGGAGAAGAAAACATTTTAGGCTTTCAAATTTCGTTCAGAATTCAAATTCAAATTTCGTTCGGCACGCTTCGCACGGCGCCTCATTGGTAGCTTCAGATGCCTCAGCCACCCGCAATACCACACTGCCAGATTACCACATTAATGTTTGCTGTGTTGGAAAACCAATGTAGTCATAAACGGAAGTCCGCTAAATTTTTAACTCCCAGTTTGCCTCTAACATAATTTTAATAAACGAGTATTGCCGTCTGGGACAATCCGACGCATATTTCATCATGAATTCCTGTAATTATGAATCTTTGTTGTTCTTATTTTTTCGCAACTCAGTATTTCTTTTCATTATTCCTATAAAAAAAATCATTTTAATAATTTGCGAAAGTATACGGCCGGTATTACTGTATTGTAGCGAACAGTTTTATTAGAGCTCCTAAAATCTAGCGTGCGACTTTATGTTTGCTTAACCTCTAATTAGGTTTGCTTAACTTGCTCTCTTGAGGATTCCAACTTTGGCATAAATTGAAACACAAAATATTGTACAACGCGCGATTTTCTAGCGTCCCTCGTGAAGCACGTCCGCTGTGGACGCGTGAGGCGAATGGTAATGAGATCGAGCGCAAATACTTGAAAATGACGCTGTATTCTGCATTTGCCTTTTAATTCAACACTTTCGACATAACGAACACTCTTGGCAGCCTGATAAGAACTTTGCTGCACTTGAAGAGGATGCACGAGCAAAAGCATTGGAATTAGTACCAAAGCTCCTGGTAAAGTTAGGCAAAAGTTATGCACATTATCCCGGGATTATTTCAGAAGCTGAGAAGTTTAAGCCTTGGTTTACTCAGCACGTTTGTTTTACGTGATGCAAGGGGCGTTCCTATAGAACAAACTCTTTAAAGCGGTGATTTTTTCACTGAATGAACTTATTACGAATTTCTCGGAGCAACTCTATCGATAATTTACTTTCAAACCACTGTGAAAATACTACAAAAATGATTTTTATCAAGAATGCTCGAGGTTGTTTTTCAAACTCATTTCTTCAGTAACTGGGCGCCCGTAATTGTAACCTGTTCGGCATTCTCTATAACATGAAGGGAAAAAATGAAAGGTAACAATTGGCCGATGATGTCAGATTGTCAACAATGTTGGTATTTTTATGAAAATGGTACAGTTTTTGTGAGATGCATTAATTCATCTTGAAAAAAAGAAGCCGCCATCACACGTGAAACATATGAGACACCACAAAAGGGCTCTAAAAAGCACTTCTTGAAATAAGTACGTACTATAGAAATTGTGAAATCAATAGGCATATTAATTATTTATCTATCACAATTCTAATTCCCCACTAAATAATAATTGTGAGCTGAGCTGCTAAGTCACCGTAACTATAGTAAAACTAAGCCCGGACGTGGCATGCACCGTCCCTGAGGGTGCTGCAGGGCTGCTCTGACGTATTTACACGCAGGTCTGAGCAGCGCCGCTGTAGCCACGCCAGCGATCCTTCTTTCTGTTCCGTCGTCACTCGTCTCGAAGTCCAACAAATACAAACTGGGATGGAAACTTCCAAGTTTATGAACCAATTTGTCTTCCTCGTCCCTGTTTTATGCCACGCTTATTTGTGGGACGCCTCGTATACGCGAGCGTTGGGCGCCTCTCGGAGCGGCGTGCGCTGTGGCACAGCCTCTGCGCCTCCGACGGCAGCCCGGCAGCCCGACTGGCGTCCGCCATTTGACGCAAGTTTGAGGTGTGGGCGTGACGTCAGCGCCGGAGTCCAACTATACCTCAATTGTTTTTAAAACATCGCACGCGAAAAGGAGGGAAATTTAAACGGTTGGTAGAGAAATTTATTTCAAAAATTTCTAACTTGAAATGAAGTATGGACCATGATAGTTATACTCGCACCAGTACGACTAATTGAATGAGTTACAAATTGACTTGATAGTGTTTTTCTTCTTTTGAAGTTAAAATTGAAATTCTTTTTATAAGTAATACAGTAAAATATTTTTTTATGAATTGCGGTCGCTCCGAAACCGATGGTGAGCTCATTGTGAAACGCTAACGGCAGAATCTAAAGGAAAACATAAGTGAACCTTACTAGATTTTCACTCGAAGGAAAAGATGAAGGATAACCATGAAAATAACAAACGGATATCGAACTTAAACGCCTTTGCAAAAAACGAACATCCGTACGAAGCTCAGCGCTGCACGGGCTGGCGTGTGCAGGGCGTTCTCATCGTGACGTGTCTGTTGCATGAATTCACAGTGAACACATCGTAGCGAACTACGAGATATTTACGGGAAGTTTGTCCGCCGGGAAATGAACAACCAACTTTTTGACGGACACATCCGCGGGCCGATTTATGGCTGTTATTCACAACCGCAACCGACACTTTTGCCCAGATCAGCTGGAGGACATTTACGGGACAGGATCTCGGGAGGGCTCCTTAAAAAATCTCCCCCTCAGCAATCTTTCAAGGCATTTTTGGGGAAAGTTAAACAAGAAGCTGTCCGTCTTCTTTACTGCAGTGCTGAGGAATAAAAAAACAATCACAATCGGACTTGCAGCTATTACAGAGGGGACCGCGGCCACTAAATTGGCAGAATTTATGTCCGTGATGAATTCGGCGAGAAAGTAGAAATGAGTCTCTCGGTCAGACGATAGCTTGGCTGCTACCGCTGCTGTGGCTGCAGCTCGATGCCCAGAGCAGAGCTTGTTCAATGTGCTGTTCAAACTTTATTGCTCAAATTTAGCTCTCATAATCCATTTTTTATTGATCGTGTTAAATTTAAATATTCCAGCTTAAATAAACATTTCAGTTTAACTTGAACATTCCACTTTAACTCAATCGTTTCAGTTGAAATAGGACGTACGAGTTTAGTTCGACTTTAAAATTCCAGTTAGGCTCTAAAATTCCAGTTCGACTTAAAAATTCCAGTTAGGCTCTAAAATTCCAGTCTGATTAGAACCTTCCATTTAAGTGAAAAATTTTAGCTGGTCTGGACCCACAGACAGCTGGTGTAGCATTTGAGTTTACCATTAACATCCATTTCCATTGAGCGTAACTGTCTAAGTTGAACATTCTTTTTCTCTTGTCCGAATAATAAAACTAAAAGTATTATAAAATGGAAGGAAATTTATTCGCCAGTTAAGAGGCACTCGATTGCCTACCTTGAATGAATCGTAATGAAAAATGAATTCAAAAGGAAATGCGAAAAGATTCTTTAATTTCAAGAAAACATTCGGCATGTGCAAATGCGAAGAGAAAATAAAATTCAATATGTTCCTGAATTCATATGCTCCATTATCATGTAAATTGTATAAGTAATTTTCTTTCCAATTTCTTACTAAGAAATATGAAAATTCTATCTCATTCAAACTGGAAAATTCAATCCCGAAGATTCTTTTGAAACCAGTAATTTCGGACATAATACACACATGTCTTCCAAAGTCTCGTACTCTCATTTCGTAAAACTTCAATGTATTCGAAAACTAAAACAAGAGGCTTCACTGACAGAACAAGTCGAGATTCGTAGCCGGAGTTGAGGGCTTTGAAATCTATGAAATCCGATACTCTAGAACGTCGTGGGAGTGTCATCCTTCTACCGCCAGTGCACACAGTCACAATTGAAGGGACGTCCTTCTTTAGAAGCCATAGAAAAGCTTTGATGAAGTCGCTTTGTAGTTGGCACCCCAGCTTGTTAGTTGCATACAGCAGTATGAGGCCAGTCAATACGGAGGTACCTGAACCGCAGTGAAACGAACTGAGAAAGACTCACACCGCGTGAAGGACAGAGCTGAAACAGAACAAGAATTTCAGAACTGTAAATGACGGGTTTTCCACAGCGCTAGCGCACGACGTTTCTAAACACAAACGGAGCGAGGCCTGTGGAATATCGTAACGCATGTATGCTTTATATGGAAAACATCGGTAACGTATCAAGCAATGAACAGATATACAAGTGTTGCGATTCACCTGTTCCAGTGAAACAAAATATTCATCACTCCAATGCGATGTATGAGCTATACGATATTTTTCGTCTGATTGACCTATTTGACTTTTAAGGAATTCATTGTTCTGTGGTGCTTATGACTTGAATTGACTTTGGTATTATAGGTACAAATGTGAGCAACAAAGTAGACCCTCAATGACTGAATATTTAGCGTAGCATTCAGATTATCAATTACAAAGGGATAGCAACAACGGAAGTGACGGATCAGTGGAACAAGTCGATGATAGCTATCGACCTTTCAACCGGTAGTGCTTATCTGATACTAATTTTATTATTGCCCTGATTTCTATGCCATGAAAATGTATTACAATCGATTTATAACGAAAGAACACCCACAGTAATACTACATTCCTGCTTGTGAACTAGAGAATGTGAATGCGAATTTAACTTGGGGTGTTTTACATGTTCATTTCACCCAGGGTTTTCTAGATTAAAGTATTAGAGGACCCGCATGTAATCCCTGAGTTATCGTTGCTGCAGTGACCGAAAGAGCTTCACATTTCATGGTTTTCAAAGTGTAACAAGACTTATGGTGTTGTACGGTGAAGATGGTCTGGGTTTTGTCAAGTTGGCCGTAATCGTCCGGAACGTGGCTCGTAATTCGTCGTCAACATCGTCGACAATTTGTGTGCAACATCATTTGAAAATTGTCCAAAACGTCTTCCGCAGTTTATCCTCAGCATCGTCGGTAATTTATCCTGTACAACCTCCGTAATTTGCTACCGTGCAAAAGGACACGCGAATTCCGTGTTTCACTTCCAGGTTCGGACGAGACCAAAACCCTGGTCAAGTCGTCGCAAAAACTTTCTTCGGGAACGATCAGCGATGAAACCTGGAATCTAAGATGACGATTCCTGATCAAACTTTTATTGGGTCTTGTTCGGCAACGGCGTGAATTTATCGAGTATTTTTATGATCCAGTGAATAGGCAAGTAAGAAATCAGATTTAAATTGAGGCAATGCTCATCCCTTTTATTATGATTGAATGGTTATCTGCTCGCCATTCAATCTGCGATAACGAAGCGAAGCGCTAACTTTCTCACGAAGTTCAATTGCCAACTTTCCACTCTTTCTCAACTTCCGAAGTTTGGAAGCTTACAAGAAATTCGGTGCGTCTGCCGAAGGTTTCGCGGGTACGAAAAGGGTACGCTCGTCTGTCTGCCCAGGCCTTCGTCTGGCCCAAGATGCAGAGCAGGGAGCTACATATCATTTTTACTTATCGATGATGGCGTGTGGACACAATGCAGCTCCTGCACAGCGTATCGCGTCACGAGCTAAGGAGACCGCCGCTGCGGCAGTGTTCGCTCTGTGTATGCCATCTCTCTACTCGTCAAGATTTTGTTCTGTGCTGTTATACAGGATATGCAAAATGGTCTGACACGTAAGTTGGCTTAAATGAAATGAAGGCTGAACGGAAGTTATTTTAATCTGGCACAAAATAAAACGAATAATACATGAAATTTTCACTCAGGAAAATAAAACACTTTTTGTCATTCCATACTTGACTTGACTTTCATTAAACCGAAAAAATGTGTCATATCATCCTACTGTACCCTGTAGTTAAAGGTGGGACAACGGGGGGAGCGGTGGGGGAGCGGTGGGGCACGTTGGAAGAGCCGTGAGAAGACTCATCTTCTTACTACTGTCCACTCTGAAGGGTCAGTCTCACTCTCCTCATGGGTCTTCAACTTGACATTTCAATTTCATTATTGGCTTTTCGTTGAAATAAGCAGCGGATGACACAGAAGGCTACAGAATCAGAGACATTACTGAGCTACGGACGCTGACTCCAGCTCCACTGATCGTCACGTGTTCAAAAGAAATACTTCAAACTTTTGCTATAAAATGAATTTATCTAAGTGCTTGTGTTCCCAATGAAGGCTTGTATTGTTTTTAATATTAACACACACTTACTTCATCAAAGCCGTGCACGTACTCGTATAACTAGTGCAAAGTCAGGGTACAGTTTTATTTTTCACTGCTGTGGGGCAAAAGCAATATTTTGTGAACTCTCTGGCATAGAAAAGAAAAAGAGTCAAAAAAAATATCCAGCGATGACTAATTTTTTCTTTCGTAAATCCAAATTATAAATGGAATAAGCAATCAGTCAAATTTTCACCTATTTTCTGTCATGAATTTGCGGTTTCGATGTAAACATTTCATGGATGCTTCTGAATAAGATTATTATTCAATTTATATTCTGGATGTACTGTAAATTGCTGACGTTCGGAGAGTCAGGGTCACCTCTGAGGTGCGGACGCCAGCTCGTGATGTGCCGGCGCTCGCGGGGCTCTGGTGTGCGCCCTCGTGGACTGGAGGCTTTATTTCATCTCTGTCTTTGCTCCCGGTAGAGAAAAGATAAAGAAAAACCCACAAAAATATAAACTAGAGTATCCTTGATGTAAGTTGACGGAATTAAGCGTAAAGAGTTGCGAGGGTATTCAGAAAAACTGGATTACAAACATTTTGATTGTATGCATTCACATTTATTGAAACGATCTCAGACGGCGTCCTTGCACGTGTGATCAAATAAGAAATGGAGGACTGATATCGAAGTAGCCTAGAAGCAATTTTGTTGCACAAACTCTGAAATGAATGATAACATCGCAGCTCGATTTTTGATTTGAGTTCTTGCGATTGTCGCTCTTGATTTACCAAGAAAACCAAGCAAATTGCGTCTCCAAAATGAGTTTTTCTATCCGAGAAACTCTTATAGCTTCGTGGAACATGAGAACGTATCTAATTTTAGTTGAAGTTTACAAGAATGCTGCTAAAAATCTCGTGCGCATAGTGTTATCGGACTGAAAGTTGAAACCTGCTTCGTCTGCAGTAAGGCATAAACTTCGGAGGCGCAAGAGCGACTTTTTACGATAAACAGAGGCATACTTTGGGCCATAATTTCTGAAAGTTTCCGAGATATTTGAAATATGTTGGTTGGCAGTTGCATGCTTCACTCTAGGAGCAATTTATGCGAGGTGGGGCAGACGGGGAAGCAGGGAGGAAGCCCCCCTGAGGAGTACAGGGGCAGCTACCGCATGATGAAACTTCCCCTCACGAGGCGCATCGTTTTTCAACGTCCAATTGCGAATGCACGCTCGGATCGGGTATCATTCAGCTCGCGCTGCGCATAAAACAGAGGGCCAAATTGATGCATCTCTGCGAATGATGTTTGTCCGAGCAAACGCGTGCTGGTGCAGCACCGCCGTTCTGCTTGGTGGTCGTGCTGCGAGGAATTGTTTCCTCCAACGTGAAATTTCAATGAACGAGTTTGCCGTATGAAATAAATAAGAAATTCTTCTACAAGGAACGAAGGACTTGGAAGTTTGAGGGAACAGTTTATATTACTAATTATTTGATATTCGTTCTGTGTGATGCAGTAAGGTAAGATGAGCGTCTTTAATTTTATGGTCTCTAATTTTGAAGTTTCACTAAATGTTTTGAGATCCATTTTCTTTCAATCTTGGAATGAGCATACAATTGGATAATGAAACAGTTAATATGATTTACGCTAAACTAAAACTAGTTTTTCCGAATTACCTGCCGAATAATTGAAACTGAAGCTCATGATACGTATTTTAGTGGTAAAATTAAACGGATCCTGACTTACAATCATGAGTCTTCGAACTCTAATCTGCACAACGCCATAGAGGAACAAAAGGAGCCTTAAATTACACACAAAGACTATTATTAGGATTAGATGCTTCGGGACCGCCTGCAAGCTGCTCTGTCTTGCAGTAGACCTTGCCGTCTCAGTCCTACGGCCCTCAAGCACAACACATACCCTGAAGGAGATGGAGCTCAAGCACCACATTTCGACGCCATCACGCACCGTGGAAATGAATGCAGGGATTTATCCGTGTTGTTTTGCATTCCAATGTTCTCGAGTTCTTCGTTGAGATTCAATTCGTCGTAACTCGGTGCTTCTTCAACTGAAAGAGAGCCAAATCTTATCTGGCCATTCTAAAAACTGATTCAAACTTGATTCACAAATCTTGCCAGTATGGTTCTAACGATAGGGTTTGTATGAAAGCCCTCGTGATATTCCAGGCCTTTTCTTCCATCAGTCTTTCCGAGGCAGAGAGCGACCACCCGCAATTTAGTATCTTGGGCAGCATCCAACCGGCGTTACCCGCAATGATTTGTCGTTGCTTTCTTGGAGTTCGAGGCCATGGCCCGGGGTTTTAGTATAAAGTTATGAACTACGATCGCATGTATCATCGCTGAGAGGGAGAGCGGGGCAGCCGTATAATTAGGGATTATAAAGGGCGAGTGTTGACATGGCGTGCTGCAGACAACGCTCGATCTCCTGCAAAATACGGTCTGCCAGACGTGGCATCAAAAGCCCGTAGGATTATCATTACCTCCTGACACCATAAAAACTAAAGCCAGATTGGCCGATACGCCCAATAAATGGAAGGGTGCGATCCAATAGAAGGTTTCGACACAGGATGTCGTGATTGCTCAATTTTCTCAACTAGCATGGAATGACACTGAGTACTCAAGAACTATGAACATCTTCAATTCTTCGTTTCCGTATCTTTATTTATATTGCAGGGATGATACCTATAATTTCGGGAAATAACACTTACTGCAATGCAAGACAACGACTGTCTTAAAATGTCGGAAAAATTACGTTGAAGAATAAAGGTAAAGCGCTTGAGCTACAGAGTTTCTATTATTTGAAGTCGATGATTGCAAGCGCTACTTCGCAGTCATTTAGTTAAGTAATCCTTTGTTTGTTTGAACCAATTTTTTATGCAAATGAAATAGAGAAGCAATGCGAGTAGGAAAGAAGCAATTAGTTTTTCTAATAATGAGTGAGAATTTACAAACGCACCTGAAGCAAGAGTAGATTTAACAAGTGGAATATATTTTCCTCCAGTGGCGTATCCGTTTTTTTCAATTTAGGAAATATTTTGCAGAAAATTTAGTTAAAAAAAAATAAAGCCAATGATTGGAATCAGAATGTGACTTTTACACTACACGTGAAATAAATATGACAAAATCTACAGATATACGATTTTAGTGCCTTGAGAGCTCGAATTTACTGAAGTAATTATATTAGGGAGGCTTAGCCTACGTTTGTGTAATGAGTTTGTTCATAAAATACGTGGTTTAAATGCGAATTTCGCTACGGGCTTGTTCGCACACAGGAAAAAGAAGTAAGCTACTTCCAGGTTTTGAACCATTCTAATTTTTTGGTGTTTTTTAACACTCAAAGTGAGACAAACTTGCACAGGCAGAACACAAAACAGGTTGTAAAACCACGCACGAATTACAAAATGTTTTCATACTTAGCAGAATGTACAACTCTGATCAAATCGTCGAGTCTGGAACCAGACAAAAGTCTTTTAGGTATTCACGTCGTAAAATCTAACGTGGGCTCAAACATCATTGTGTGGAGATAAGCCAACTCAACTATTCAAATTTTACGACAATGATATTCATATGAAAGTTCGTGTGTTTTGTAGTCGGTCGGGCAAATGGCCGCCATCGATGACTCGGAACGGACGAGCAATGAACGAATTATTTATCAGCGCTTTATGTATTGCTTACACAAGACTCCAAAAGCCGTTATTTAAAATCACACTTCCTTGTCAGCGCCGCGCGTTCTGAAATTACACGCCATCGCGAGGACGTCTGGTGCGGTCACAGAATTATTTAGAAATAACGAATTTTATCCCGATTTCTGTTTAAGGGTTCGTTTTATTTGACATACATATATATATATATATATATATACGTGAGACGTTTGCATATTATAATAATCTGTGACGGCGTTTAAAGGTAATCGCAGAAGATTTTTCGCTATTTTGGAGCTGGTATACATAGGTGCTGCAGTATTTAATGATACTTCATTTCATTTCCAGCTATATTGCAGTTCAAATATAAAGAAAACGGAAACGCCTTTCAACTGTTAGACAAGGTAGAATTCAAAATCGAATACATTGTACTAAGCAGATAAAACATTTATTTCAAATGATCGCAATTTTAGGGCTCATAAATCTATCGACTCGTACCCACTGAATGTAACACTATTTCCTGTTGACCACATTTTCAATGCTTTTTTAAAATTTTGTATGATAAAAAAAGAACCCTTATTAATTCCATGTTTTACCGTTGGGTTTTCAATGTCTTACAACTACTGGCGTGGTGAGGGATGTGAGGAATGTGTGGTTAAAACTTCCTTTTCCAGGGGAAGTACTCCCTGCCTACGTGAAAATGGCGTCGACAGAGCCGAGATTTGTACCAGGGTCCTCTCGGTTACGAGGCGAGCACGCTAGCAGTACGCTGTGGAGCCTCCCGTTCGAAAAAATTATTTTGAAGAATAAAAAAAAAGTTGGGGAAGTGAGAAGCAGCCCTGGCGCAGGCTGCCCTCGCTCTGCTACAGTTCAACCCTTGTCGAATCCATCGCTTGAAATGTCCTCAAGAAATTCAAAATTCCCTCAGAAATTAGGTATGAATTAGAGGTGTTACGGGAAACGTGGTAAAAGACAAGTAATATCTCCAAAAAAATTTGATTATAATGACCATAAAATAAATTAAGGATTGAGTGATATGGTATCCAAAAGCTTAAGCTGATTTAGGGCGATAATAAAAAGATCAAAGTTGCTTTCTGCAGCCTCTGCGAAGAAAGAACAAGTCATTATATTAGACTTCCAAAACCCACCGTGCCAGTGTCTCGCAGCCACAGCCTCTGAGGAGAGTTGGACCATATCGAGAAACTGGGATGTGAATTTAATCAATAACATTTCCTTTGTATCATTTTGAAAGACTACCATTACTTTTTATTACCTTACGCTTACGTATTTACCTTACACTCATTTAAGTATTTAATTATCTTCGAGGCTCATTTTATTTCACGAAGGCCGCAATTCGCACAAAATAGTACTGAGTCTAACACTGGCATTTTCAGTCAATGTATACAACTGAAGTACAAGCTTCAGCTACATGTGCTAGCCGGGAGGCACACAAAAAATCAACTGTAAGCCGAGAATCTCCTGGACCCTCGACTTTTGTTGACGACTGAGTAGGGACTGGCGGTGTGTGGCAAAACGAGGTGGCAAACCTAAGCAGGGCGCCCTCAGCGGTGCAGCAATGTACACGGAGTGCAAAGGCTTCGTTGTCGTGAGTGAGGGAAAAGGTCTTTTTGCAAAAATTAGAAGCGTTGGAGACACGGACGGTATCGACGTCCTCTGCCGACAAATGTCAGAGTGGATCATGGCACCCTGGCTACATCACATTCAAAGATCATAAGCTCAAGTTTTAATTTTTGTGGGGTCATTACTCATCGGAGATTTTGGGCGAAGAATGTGGTGGTGAGGTCGCAGATAGTCTGATTTTGAAGTAATTTTGTGACTTGATCCTTAGCTTCTACTGTGATGGGCTAGAAAATAAGGAAGAAAAAGTTCATTTTTTACACTATGTGTTGAACTAGCATCTACTTCTAGCCATGCGAGATATAAAGTGGAGGCAGTGTAAAACTATTTTGAAGTTATGTTAAAGGGCAACAATGAAAAAAATTAAACAGGCACATAACGCAGGCTGAGGAAAGTCAGGAGTTGAACATAAAACATGCGCTGAAAATTAATTACAAAATGAAACTTACATATACAATAAATTAATCACGTTTACAATAGCTACATGAATTTTAGGGCTACAGAGTAACTTAAGAGCAAAATGGAAACATTGACGTACCTCAATAGAACAATATTTCTCCGTTGCTTCCTTCTTCAATAAGCCTGGCCTTCCTTCTTAAGCCAAAAACTTATAGCTCAGAAAACGAAGGGAATGGTTGGAAGTTCAAAATAAGACAGGAAAATCAGTTAACCCGGAAAGCCAGGATTGAGCTAGGCAACAACTGCGTATTAAGAATCAATCATAAGATCAATTTTAGTTAAATGTTGCTATATCTGGAACAAGGAATACTACTAATTGAGTTTTAAATTTTTATCTCACTTAGAAAATCAACGCCACGTGCACTAATCGAGAAAACTAATTAACAGATTGGGATTTTCTGTTTTTTTGTTTTAAATTGAATGACGTGTCTTCAAAAATTGGGGAAACAATTTGCTAATCAAAAGCCCTGCCAAAATTTGTTTCTGTACGACTGTTCTCTCAAAGCCTGTTGACTTCGAAAGCTGTGGCCTCCTGTAGGGCGGGATGCAAGCTTGAGATTCATATTAGAGGTTTTCCTTGCGCCGCTGAGAAATGACTCTAGGCTTCAAATCTTTTTAAACTTAAAATTCGAAACAAAGCATGTAAAAAAACCGGTCTACTGCCGAGCACACTCGCTCCCTCGCTGGAGTGGACAGTTGCCATCAATACGAACTACTCTACTGGCAGCACACTCGGTACTTGCCAGCAGTGTTCTGGCTGGCTTTAAAGACCAGCATTCTGTTCAAGGTATTCATTAAATGTAATTAAGAAGCTTGATTTTTTAAGGGGAAAAAGAGTGCAACGTGCGTTTAGTTATTGTGCGGTTGATATCGACGAATAAAGTTTTATGTGAAGTTCTAGGTCGGAGTGCGGTCGGACGGAGCTTGAAGCGCGCCATGGCAATTTCTAAATAAATGAAGCGCAACGATGTTTTTTGTAAAGGTACCACCCCTGAGCTGGACGGGAGGAATTTTATAATTTCAGAGCACCGTCTTAGTTTGTTAGAACAGAATGTCTACCGTGGGCTAGCGATCCTGACCTTTCACTTTCAGATGAAAAACATTGCCTCATATGTAAAAAATTTGAGTCAGTGGAGTAAACTTGTTTATGCTTCTACTTCTTTGCTTTCACAGGTTGGTTAATCATAAAAATGTCAGGGCAAAGAACCCTTGATAAAACATTATTTCGTCATACTTATGAAAATTCTAAACAGGACATTTCGGGTCCTAGCCCATCATCAGGGAAATTTTGAAAACGTTAAAATAGAAATCTAAAAAGGCATTCAAAACTAAGTCAAATCTTATAAGTGAAGCTAATAAAATATGGTAAAAAAATCAAACTCAAAACCAGGAGGAGTAGGTGACCGCGAGCGGGCACCTAAAAAAAAAGAAGCTGTTGAAGAGTTAACCCACAATGAGAAGGCAATACGCGCTCTGAAGGTCGTCGAAGTCTGGTTTTTGCTTATGTTTAAATAGGGATTCTAAAATTTTAAGATCAGTGGAATTATTGGCTGAATCTCATAACGAGTAGTCACTATCTGAGATTTTTGTGTTGCACTCGAAATCTTTGTGAGAACGAATAGAGGAATGTGGGTTGGAAGAGACTAGCTCCAGTTCTATGCCTACCTAGTACCAGCAAGTTTCGCTTGTCTGACTCGTTATGTACGGCTGGTAGATGCACGCTGTGCACTGCTAAATTTATATACGAGAAAAAAACGGAGACTAGCTGGAACGTCATCTTTGTACCGAAAGAACGCCCCTTTCTTAAAAGTACTGACAAAAACAAGCTCAAACGATATATTAGAAAAATACGTGGAAAGTAGGATGGTTAGCTTGCGTTTGACTTATCAGGTTAAGAACCAAAAGAAGGAAATAATAAGTATAATATATTCTTGGCAGCAGCAAAATTATGAGACTAGTTTCAGATTTTTTGAGATAAAATTTCTTAATGTGAGAGTTTACAAGCCCTAAAGGATAACCATTGGAAGTGAAAAAAGAACGAAAAAAATCGAGTTCACTATGACGGAACTGATCAATGGAGCAGATTTTATATGAATGTGATAAAAGAGTTTTATTGTTATTTATTTTTATTCCTTAGCTTTTCCATTGTCATTTATAAACATTGTTTTAGTTGTTCTGGGCTTTTCCAATTAGTTTAATCTTATTATAGATGTTAAATTCTCCGTGAATGCGAATAATCGTCATCTGATAACATGAATACAATTTACGACAAGCGCTCCAGCTTTTCGTAAGTGTTAGTCCACCAGCCTACACAGCCTCGTCCCTCGAGATGCTCTCTGGCACAGGTCCCTTCAGCCACATGCAAGTATAAGACTTCATGTGAACGAAGAAAAGAACAATTTCTCCAAAAAGAATCGTATCTAGTACGATACACGTCATGCAGTTTTTCAGCGTTCATGCTAAAATCTTGAGTATAATTGGCGTAACAAATAACGATAACGATAAATGTTACCGTTTTTGGCTTTACGATCAGTCTCTCAATGTAAAAATTTCTCCACTGAATGACTAACACGTATTTTGCAGCGGCTTTTTGTTGTATTTCTCTTCTCGTTCTTTTGATTCTTCTTGTAGCATCTGTTCCTTTTGAGGTACCGTCGTACCAAGCAGGCAGTTAACATAGGGACGCATCAAAGAAATTTTTTTGTTCAAAATAACTGCTTACTTCAGCTTATTTATTTTCGCCCCAGCGATCGACGTGAACCTCAAGAATCTCCCACCAAGGAGAGCTTGTTTTCAGTTTATTTTCTATTCCTTGTATTTTTTCGACGGCTGCGCTAGTCTAGAGACAGAGCTGTTTGATCAGCCCTCCAAAGCCTCAATCCTTTTGATTCAATCCTGAACGTTCACAACTCAATTGTCTTTTTATTTCGTAACCTTTCCATTGTCATTTACGAATATTTTCTTTTTTAGTTGTTCTGGAGCTTTTTCATTTTTATCTGCCAATCTCTTAGCCGTTTGATATTCTGAAGCTCCTCCATTTTTTGTCTACAATTTGAAACAATTGAAACGATTGAAGCCATTTATCTCCACCAGTGTTACATCATTTAAAGATATTACAGACACGGATTTCTCATACCATTACAATGGACAGTTCTTACACAAAGCTTCTGGTGGGCCCGAATAAGTTCCATGGCTTCTAGGGCATCCTACAGGACAGTATGCTAAGCGTACACGTACATGTAAATATCCTAATGCAGTTATGCTTAGCTTACACAAGACTGTTCAAGTCCAGAATTTATTAAGCGGAGAAGATTGGATTTAAAATTAGGAATTCAATTATGTCTAGTCAAGGAGACTATCCATTCTAGAATATACTCTGAATTAATTTATTGACATACAATATGAAGGTTTTATTAGCAGTCTTTTAGGATATTAGACTATAATTGACTAGTACCGTCTTTAGTATCTTGATAGAAAATAGGATTCAAGATTCCTTTTGAACGCTTGGAGTGTAGTTATGTCACGATCGGTAGAAGGCAATGAGTTTCAAATTTTGAATGCCGTTGTAGTGAAAACCAAACGGCGATCAGGTTTTGGAATAATAGGAAAGTATAAATTTACTTCGTTCCTAGTCAAATATTCATGATGGCTAGTTTGAACAGAAACTAATTGCTTCAGGTCTTTATCCCATTCATCACTCAAAGTTTTTTGCATGAATGTACTGAGGGATTATTGATACAGATCGGGAAGCTTAAAAATTTTCAAGCATTTATATGAGTCATTTGTACGCGTATTATATTCCAAATTACTCATCGCTTTAATGGCTTGTTTTTGTAGCGTAAAAGTATGTTCATTTTGTTTTTGTTAGTTCCATGCCTTGCTTTTATGCCATATTGCAGAGACGGATGAATCAACGATGCATACATTATTTTTAAAGCTTCAGCAGGTAATATATTTTGGACTTTGTTGAGAATCCCAAGAGATCTTGATACCATAGCGCAGATATAAGATATGTGCTCTTTAAATATCAGGTTTTTATCGATAATAATTCCCAGAAACTTTTATGAATTAGTTTCTTCAATCTGGCTATCACCGATTTTGATGCACGGGAGACTTCCATTCCGTTTGTATGAAAATAGCATGTATTTAATTTTATCTATATTAATACATATTTTATTGGAGTTGAACCTCATTGAAACCTTTTGTAGCACTTCATTTATTCTATTTACCTATTTACTATTGGAACATTTGTAAAATGGTTTTCATTAGAAAGAGCTGCAGAGAGTGTGCTATCATCAGCGAAAAGTATAAATTTGAAGAATGAGGTGAACTCAACAATATCACTGATGAAACCCAGAAACAAAGGACGTCCCAAAACAGACCCTTGGGGAACTCCATGACTTATATCCATGAATTCTGATCGAGCGTCACCGATTATAACTTACTGTTTACGATTAGTTAGGTACGATCTACATCAATTAAGAGCAAGCCCTCTGATGCCATAGCCGTCGAGCTTCGATAGTAATATGTTGTGATCTACACAATCAAAGGCTTTGCAAAAATCGAGACATTCAGAAAATACAAGCTTTCCTTCGTCTATATTTGAATAAAAATATTGTAGGTGATTGTGAATGGTCTGCGTTGTTGATTTTTTGGAGCGGAAGCCATACTGTTTCTACGAATCTTCATCTTTTAAAATTCTGACCCACTTATGTAGATTTGTTATGCATGAACTTTTCTTCTATGGATGTAATCCTTTCTTATGATAAAGAGACAGTACATGGACATACAGGATGTCCCAAAAAATGAATGCCTCACAAAAAATGTACACAATGCTCGTAAAAACTAAACCATTAGACCAATTTTAATATTTTTGGCTTTATTTGATGCAAATTTTAATTCTACATCTAAACACAACAAGTTTTTTGCTTTGTGATGAAACGTTTGGTCAGCATTAATGCAGAAACTTCTCGAAATACATTTGTCCGGAATTTGAAGACACTCTTAAGGCCTGCAATTTTTGAAAGTCATCACCAAAAATTTCATACTAGCAGTAGACATGATACGGTAGATCTCCTGTTTAAAGTGAACGTGACGTGAGTATTCTCAATCCAAGTGCGATCCCCTCAAGATGCAACTGACAAAGGACCGGTGTATTTTTGTTATCAAAAGCTACAATGACACTAGATGTTACCAACAAATGTGCCAGAAATTCTCAGAGGTGTTCCCTGAACGAACGCCACCAACTAAATTAATTAACCATGCATCATATTGTCCACAAATTCAATGAATAAGGAACAATCCTCGATCTGGTCAAGGGAAGACATGGAAGAAAAGAAGTGCTAGAAGTCAAGAAAATATTAATATGGTTTCAGAGATTCTCCGAGAAAACCCTAAAAATTTAGTTTTTGAAGACAAAAATGTGCCGATCCTTTGTCTGTTGCATCTTGAGGGATCGCACTTGGATTGAGAATACTCACGTCACGTTCACTTTATTAAACAGGAAATCTACCGTATCATGTCTACTACTAGTGTCAAATTTTTGGTGATGAATTTCATCATTGCAGACCTTAAGAGTGTCTTCAAATTTTGAACAAAATGCATTTCGAGAAGTTTCCGCATCAATGCTGTCCAAACGTTCCGTTACTAAGCAAAAAAATTATTTTGATTAGATGCAGTATTAAATTTTGCATCAAATATGGCCAAGAATATCAAAATTGGTCCGGTGGTTTAGTTTTTACAAGCATTGTATACATTTTTTTGTGAGGTATATATTTTTTTAGTACACCCTATATAGCCAGAACGCATCCGTGATATGCGAGACTCGTGTCTGTTCTGTGTGTTTTTTCAGTCGTTTTTAATAAACGCACGCTTGCCCATGCTGCTCATCCTCATTCGAATTTATTACGGAAGAACTTGGACGGGAGAATACTTTGTTCGGGGCCCCGCAAGAGAAACTCAGCCGCAACTCCAGGATACGAGAGCTGTTTCATCTGCGCAGTATGTTTGGACTACCTACTAGAATGTGAAATCAGCATAATAATTAGCTTTTTCCTTATAAATTCTGACACCCATTCTTTTCCAAGAAAATTCAGGCCTCCACCAGCCTAGCACGTCATCATCTTCTGAAGAATCATCTATATTTCTGATTTTTCCACTGCAGAGTTTCTCAGTCGCGGAACGTCTTTTTCTCCAATTTTAGGCGTCTATAAAGCAAGCGAAGGATACAATTACCTCGGTGAGCGAAGGAGAAGGCTCTGGCACGACTTGTTGGGAATTAACAAATGATGATGATATTCCTAAAGTGGATTTCCTGGCTGCTGCACCTCAACTCCTCCCAGACTTACTTATTGCTGTAATTATAGAGCCAGTGATTAATCTGAACCTCGCCGTACTTCACAGGGCTTGTTTATGCTGCGACGTCATGAGCGTCTAGGGCGTCCTCTGCAGTAGGTGTTGGTCATGTCATGTAAACGAGCGCATTTTAGGTTCTATGTGTAGCCTTAAGGCTCACATGAGGATCGAATGACATCGAATGTTTACCATTGCTTACTAAATTTATTTCGTCATAACCTCATCAGTCTTCTAGCAACTGGCCTCCAGCCGAGACAAAACGACGCAGCTATGAAGTGCAACTGATAAACGGGAACTTTTGAAGTACGTAGTGGCGGCCTTATGCATCTACATGATGTAATTTTTAAACATTGATGATTTGGATGAGGGTCTTTTAAAAGGAAAGCTGTAGTGGTTCAAATGCTGTCAATAACATTTTCTGGTGTGATTTTCTATCAATTGAGTTTTACGAAATTTCACATTTTTGTGCGTCAAAACGTTTGTTGGAAGCTCGCATCACATCCATGATCTCCTGGGACCCAAGAATACGATTTATTGATTTCGTACATGCTTTGAAGTTGAAGCTGATAACGTAAATTCCCTTTGAATGTCGGTATTTTAACAACGCACTTTACGGAGTTACTGCAAACGATAAAATTCAATTCCTGCATCCGGTTCGTTAAAATTTAACGCATGGCTTCTGCTTGCAGTGAGGATAGTGCCTCCTGTGAGCCGCTCTACCAGACACACCAGCCAGACAGCAACCAACCGCCATCTGCACCCAGGACGCACAAGTGTGAGGTGGTCATCAACTTCTCTTCTCTCCATTAGCAACGATTCAGATTACCAACTCCTCATTTTCCATTCATCAACAACTAGTTTACTCATTAACTCATTTTATTCTTGTCCTCAAACCCCAGTTTATCGACGGATTCCTCTTTTCAATTGTAAATCTACTTATTGATTCTTTTGTTCTATTTAGCAACGACTGTAAACATCATCACCTCCTCGTATACCCCAATATAGATTAATCAGATGCTCTTTCCTCTTTCTTCATACACTCTTCATACATTCTTACATCTTCGTTCCCTTCTGGTCACCTCCACTAAACATTCTTCTTGTAGTTTTCATGTGTTCAAAAGCGGCTCCAACGTTCCTCTGAATCTCCTCGTATGCTTCATTTGCTTGTCATAATCTCCGTGCGTGCTCCAGACGCTCCTCATACGCCCCACACGCTCCTCCCCACGCTCCACACGCTCCTCATACGCCCCACACGCTCCTCATACGCCACCAGCAGTAATGGCGCACAACTGAGCTAATGTTTCTGTGTCTGCCCATCAGCCTCTGAATGAGATAATACCAAAGCTGGTGTCACCCCAGGCAGTCCCTGGTGCGCTCCCCACCAATTATGGTCTTTTAGGCAACTTGCAACACGTCCATTACGATGCTTGAGCTGACGTGCTAATTACAGCGTCAGTCGAAACACGGCCTGTCGTGCCAAGACAAAGAAAGAGTTTGGCTCTGAAATGTTTCTTATAACAATTGGAAAATGACTGCCCTTGGATTCGATGATACCATTCGGCACGATGCTCATTTCAGGACTCGTCTATAATTTATCCTAACATGGGAGCATAATGAACACCACGCCATGTTCTGGGGTTGTTTGACAGCGCCTGCCAGATTATGTCGTTATCAATGAAAAAAGATAGCGAACTCGATTATTTGAAAATGGAATCTTGAGCTGGTGTTCTTGACGTGCTATTGAACAAGTTAACCAGGCCATTTGTGGAGCTGTCGATGGTGTTTAACAAAGCCGATACATGGTGGATAACCTGCAATTGGTTCCGCTTTCAAATTAATTCATTCTTGGAATAGATGGCAGCTAAACACACAGCACTGACCTGGATTTCGGGTGTCGCTGGAGTAATCTTGTATTCAGATTGAAAAATGGGGGTATGTGTACTCAAAATTTGCATACAATTTGGAGGTTGTGGGTATCAACGTCATATCATAGATTGTAGCAACGAGATCGAGTTGGTGATCATTTGCAGCGAACAAAGGAAATTTCTGGTCATTCTAGACAAAGACAATACTTTAGCATGAAAATATTACTGTGGTAGTTTAAACTCGAACGGTGAACTCTTTCGTCTTGATTCTGAAGGAATTGGTGAATTCTGCCAACGAGTTACATAGTGTGACGGTCGTGATGGAGTCCTTATTGAGGCTAAGCAACATGCAACACAAGATACGTAAAGAGACAATGCTGCGTTATGGACTAAAACATATTATGTTTTAACAACTGTAAATAATATGTAAGTATTGTGTTTTCTTTTAGTTGGCAATTCACGTGAGTCAACGCAAACATCCGTATGAGTCTTGAACTATTTCGGTCAAACCTGCCTTGGCCAAGACCCGCATAGCTAATACCTGTCTTGGGACAAACCTTCCTTGGGACAGGCCCGCCTTGGCAAGACCCGCCTTTGGGACAAATGCTTTTTGGCCAATAATCCCTTTGGGTCAGGCGCGCCTTGGCCAAATCTGCCTTTACTTGACCCGTCCGCTCATAACCGCCCATAGCGGGACGATCCATCTGCTACATCCCGGGCCTCTATCGCTGATAGCTGTAAAAGGCCGTAATTACAGGCTGATCTCACAAAATAAAACTCAGATTAAGACATGAGCACTTGTCCGATTGCCTGACATGAGTTCAGGGCTGCAAATTATGGCTTCCATCTTGCTGTTGCGAAGGGATGTTGGCCTAAGGAATCGCCTATGAAGAGAGATTGATGAGCTTTGGGAAGCTCTAGGCATACACTGGCAGCGTTTCATTGATTGAGAGTTAAAAGTTGATCGATGGAGAGCCTGATCGACTGCCTCAATTGATAAGATCGTACCCACGTCCTTTAATTAGGCTCCTCATCTTATTTTTTCACAGAATGTGTTTTTTCTCTGCTGTGTTCCACGATTTTATTTCTCAGAACGTCAGGACTTGATAAAAATATGTCGACATCGTCGAATTTTCGTTGTTCGACAGAACTCGCCTGATGATAGCATTTAAGTCTAGAGAGATAATCAGTGGAGTTTGGTCCCGGAAATTCCGGGTATTTCTAAGCAAATAATGATGAGATTAAGTCGACACGATAGTATTAGTGCATGAAATGAAGGCTTAGTATGGTGAAGGCTCTGATATAAAACACTTGAAATGCACTGAATGCACAGGTCCACACGGATCTAAGTTCTTGATGCTCAAGCATTTAGCATTTAATGATTGAGGATCCCGTAATTCTTGGAACCACTAAACGTTTTTAGATGAGCGTGGAACTGACAATTTACCATGAAATGTAATGGACCTACAATATAAATTTAATGGTTGTGGGGGGAGCGGGGGGGGGGGAGGAGAAGGGCTACAGACAGCGACTCTGTATTACTCACGACTGGGGAGAGCTCCTCTAGTTCTACATACATCACCCACAGGTGGTCGTGAGGCTCACTATGAATGATCTTATAGCACACAACCGGTTGTGAGGGCTGCAGTGTGGTTGTCTCACCCACAGCACTGCGTAGTCTCGAGTACAGTTAACGTCTCTCGGCCAAGCTATGCGTGAGGACGAATAAATTGCTTTGAAGGTGAAGCTTCTGCAATGAATTATTCAATCCGAGCTCAAATGACATTGAGTGAATCCGAAGTATTTAATATAAATTATTTCATTCGAATTTTTAATCAGCACAATTTAATCTGAATTATTTAACACGCGCTGAAGTGTCACTGAATGAATCCGCATCATTCAATCGGAGTTATTCAGTTGGAATAATTTTATCTGAATTAATTCATGCGAGCTGCACCGTCATTCGAACGATTTACGCACTGCGCGGCTTTGTCAACGTGTGTAATATTTAATTTGTGTCTCCACTGTGATATTAATCGAGCTATCACAGGTAAAAAATCGCACCCACTGCTCTCTGAGAGGGTGGAAGGGGCAGATCCTTGCATGGCAGAAGAGATTAATTCAGACGGCCGGATTCAGGAACACGTGCGTGCATTCAGGTAAATGATGGGAAAAGTGATTGGGATGTTCAGGGCAAAACGAACAGTCTAACTTTTTTTACCACCACATAGATAAATTTAGATAAATTAAATAAATGATCGATAATAGTACTTGGGATGGGGGAGGAGGGTTGAAAATTATGGATATGTATAGATGGTCCAAAATAGTACGACTGGGATGTACGTTTCTGCTGATCGTACGAATAGATCAGCAGTTCTGTGTCTGTCTTCCACTTTTGAGACAAAATAGCTTTTTCTCAGCCCTATTTATTGATAAAAATTCATAAGGTGGCAGAAGAAAGTGGCTGACGATAGTGGCTCCTCGAGTCAGGGTACCTGGCGAAAATGTAGAATAATTAACGGTGATCTAAATTATGATGTCAGAGATGTAGACACAAAAAAGGATAAATATAAAGTCCAGTAATATGAGAGCATGCAAGTCAAACAAAATTATATGGCCAAATTCCATGGCTCGTCAATGGCTATAACACCATGGCTTGCCGGGTTCTTCGTTTGCACCAACGCCCAAATCATCACAAAAAGAAGCTTCAAATTCATATTTCGTGTAAGAAAATTGCCGCACTCCATGGTGATGAATTTGTTCGAAAGAGAGTTTGCGCCTCATAGAGGGGAGCAGAGAAGGGAAAGGAGAGATTTGACCACAGCTCTGAAGGTTTGAGGTCATCGCTGCAGTGTTCTTTCCTAGAGGCCGTAAAAATTTTTTTACAGTAAATTTACTGCGTCGATTTAGCGACCTATACGCAGGCGTACGAGAACTCGGCCGAGACGCGGTAGGCTAGTTTCCATTGGTTGTCGATATCAGCGGCTGTATAGCGACTGTACAGCGGTTGTATAGCGGCTGTATAGCGGTTGTATAGCGGCTGTACAGCGGTTGTATAGCGGTGCAAACCGGTGGTCAAATCCCGAGTTCGAGGTATTCTGGTAACTTGAAGTTAGGGGAAAGGTTGCATGAAAACTTCAGAAAACAATGAATTGAATGTGGATTGCGCATAGAGGATTGAGAGAAGCTTTAGTGTTTAGTATTTTCAGCCGAAATCACTCACGTGTTAAAGAGACAATCAAAGTCATTTAAATTGGAAGAAAAAACATCGGAACCGTGGTTTTCATTATCACAAATGATGAATATTTTCACAATACTCCAATTACCTTACAGCATTTCTTCTTTAAAATTTAACGTTATAATCTGGAATATATTCTCATGCCTCAAGTTCGAGGAAACGTTACGACCAAAAATCATCGCTTGTAAAAGATGCTCCATCTTTTTGCCGCTCATATTTTACAATTACGAATTATAATAAAAACTTAGTAATTTTCGTTTGAAAATATTTTCAGAGCCCCCACTCGAGGATCATAACCGTCAATCTAAAGTAAGTCGAACTGCTATCATTTATTTTTATCTGCAGCTACCAGGTCTCGCTTACAGATATTCAATAGCGTTAAAGATAAGAGGCCGTTTTCCTAATTTATCGTCTGTATCTCAGGGAGGTGAGAGGGACGGTATCCTAATTACGGGGTTGTTATGCGTGCTTGTTTAGGTAAGTACATAATGGCAGGGTACGCGAGGCCCAGACGGGACGGCGATGGTAAACTGCAAGTCCCCTTCTGGCCTGCGGCGGTGGTGGCCGCAAAGTGGACTTGTTTAGGGCTGAGAGCAGGACGCTAGACTGCACCAAGTGATGTGGCTCCTCAGACCTCTGTTTAGTGGACTGAACAGAGGAGTGTTAACAAGTCACTTTAGTGCGCTGGAGAATGGTCTGGGGTCATTGTTGCTTCGCGGGGATCTCACGAAGATACAGGCGCTTCCTGTGCTTCTTAAGAGTTAATAAACTCTTAAGGTAATTATAACGACCTTAAAGCATCACTCATCGAGCCGTGCTCCCAGCAGCACGCGCGTTAAGCTAATTTCCATCGTCAGGGAAAACAACGTCACGAATTTCCATTCCTAGGCGTGGTCACGGGCACTTTACGGTTTGCCTTGCATATACCTTACGGTGAGACGCACGAACTGCCTTGAATGAGCAACACTATATAATAAAACGACAGGTGTCTCCTTAAATTAATATATTTATGTATTTTTTGTGCGTGATTTCTTCTATGTAATTACAATGGGAATCTTATTGAACACATTAAATACAGGAATTTTCTGCACTTAGTTACATTTTATATAATAACTAGTAGACACTACCCGCCAAAAATGGCAAGACAAATGATGTTAAATTCTTAAAACATCCTGTTACTTGCGGTCACTCTGTCGTAAAGTAATGTCATTTTCAGTATCACTGATACGACCTGCCTTATCTGACTCCATGTGGACCCAGCCTGAGCCCCACCTGAGCCCCACCTGGGCCCCACCTGGGCCTCACCTGAGCCCCACCTGGACCCCACCTGGGTCCCACCTGAGCCCCACCTGGACCCCACCTGGACCCCACCTGGACCCCACCTGGACTCCACCTGGACCCCACCAAGCCCCACTTGCACCTTTCTGTGAACACGCCGGACGTTCTGAACGCTACCTTCCATTTGCCTGCAATCGACCACCTCGACCTTAATTCACCGATGACACAAACTCAATTTTGAGCAGAATAGGAGCTCAATTGTGCCCCATCCCCTCATGGGGTATAGGACAGGAAAAAAGATTAGGTTAGTTAGGTTCGTCTATTGCTTGCTACGGAGGCTGGCGACCCCAGAGTGGCACTGTTAAGTTACCTCAACTGTAAATTGGCCTTCGGGACTTCTATTTTTTGCGCCCACTTTTTATTTTGCGGCTTATTTCAATTTCCATGCCTTACTCGCTGATTATTCTTTATATTTTTTTCATCTTCCTTCTTACCTTGCTGTTTTTATGAGCAAGGGAACCTGTGTGGGAACACACTAGTACATAGATTCTACGATCCCTACAGTCATTGCTAAATGGTTCCTTGTTTTCGCTCCCTTGAGGTTGCATTTGATGTGGCTAGGGAGCCTTACGCTAATTAAGCTCATAATAGTTACTTGTGCCTCATTTTGTACAGGTTCTACGAGCTGGGGCACGTGTAGTCACCACAACGTAGAAGCATCGGTACGAGAGACCGTCTGAAACGAAACTCCCAGCCTCCCAGATTCTTGAGCTGTTCGACGTACAAAGAAGAATGGAGAGCCTTACTCCTACAACAGGATCATCTGGCCTAACACAGCGAGCTATTAATGAACTCGACGCCTAATCTACGGCCAGAATAGCAACTTTGCTTCTCAATTACTCGTCTTTTGTCCCGACGAAGGTTTGGTCGTCCTGAGATTTAGCGACCTCCCTGAGAAATCTTCCAAACGTTTCATGTTTCGCGCATGGTCTTCGCGAAGGAAACTGCAATAGTAACGCGCTCAGTTTCATATGACGTAAATCACGTTAGGCCTATTACATTATTCATGTTTCCCCACCTGTAGAGAGAGTCTCACGAGAGATGTTCTCTTGAACTTTTTCAATACGGTGAAATTTTCCGTCTTAATCCATGAATTGAGTTTCTGAGGGCGTTTTTTATTTATTATCAATTTTCAAAATTGACCATCCAAACTTGCGACAGTGAATAAAAAATCATCCCTTGACTCGCGACAAACACACTCTTGTGTTTATCAACGGGAGAAGAGTCACAAAATCGGGAATCTTTTTCTCTAAAATTGATGCACCAAACGAAGAAAATAATATCCATGATACTAAAATATAATTCATTTTTGAGGTTCGTTGTCAACTGAGCTGAAGTTATTATTTTACTACAGGTGGAATAGAAAATAACACCGAAAGTACAGTTAGCAATGTTAAACACATTACAAAATCTACGACACAAACTTTCTTACAAGAAACAGGTTTAAACTGCATTGTGTATTCTAAAATTATGTTGCATGTTCAACAAAATGTAATTATTAGAACATATGACACCATATGCATAAAAATACGAAGACTGTAATAGTGTTTGGACTGGTGAAACGCGAAAATAACTTTCTGAGCAAGTGAATGAATGTGATAAAAAAATATTACACAGGATGTTCAAGCGTCTTTGGTGAACAGTCACGGTAAAGATAATAGTCTCAAATTTAACCCTGTTCCGCCAATATCTTTGGTATTTAAAGACTACTAAAATCTCGACTGTTTTTGGAAGCATCGCACTCATTTCACGACCAAAACTCGTTTACCAGACGCACTTAAATTTCAGAAGCTTATCTCCCCATTCTTCAAATATTTAGAAGATAAGTAAAATTAGAATTTCTTAGGCTTTTTGAAGTAGGATACAGCTTCAAAAATCGAGTAGTGGTTAACGTCTTGAAATCATGGGACCAATAAATAATAACTCGCAACCGAGGAGCGTATGACAAAGTCAAAGGCATGTG